>OZ002732.1:12686075-12868119 GCA_963924305.1 Polygonum maritimum | reverse complement strand
GAACTTAGTATATATAGGAGAGTTAAAATAACACCCACATTAGATAAAATTTAGGTATTTTACTTGACCAAAAAGGTAAAATTAATTAACCATGAATAAAGAAAATCATATTTTTCTGAACAAGAAATAATACCTGCACTAAAACTAAACCGGACATTAGAACGCTCTCAACTCGCCCAAAAATACACTCATCTACTTCATCTCAAATCACCAAGAAATACTCTCTGCTTTATAATATATGCCATCCCACATCCTCTGTTAATTTGTTCTAGATTACTCTATTCTCAAATCATTCTTACTTGAGTGCACAAGATCGAAAACAGAGGTGCTGAACCTTGGGGGATAACCGCTCATTAAGAGTATACTAACTAAATTAACAAGTCTCGCTGTGCCCGAGTTGCAAAATCTGAATGTTTTACTCTCGAGCTAGCTTGGCAGTGCCTCATCAGTCTTCTGTTGAGTAATGCTTTGTTAGAAAGATGGGGTGTTACAACAAGCACAAAGTACTAATCTCGGTGAACAAATATTAAATCTTGATGCACAAATTGATGTTATAGATGAACAAACTGTGTGCATCCCTGAAAAATATATTTTTCAAAAAATGGGAAAAATTCATTCATGTCGTTTTTTTCCATTTTAATTAAACTTTAATCTGAAGCATTGATTTTTTTTAGAAGGAAAGCGCGCCAGACATTCTAATTTCTCACCAAAAGACTCTTTCTCACATGATTCTTTCTCTTATTGTATTGTTCATATTTAATCAAATCGAATACATACTTAAATATATTACTTAGGACTTGGGATAATATGTGGTACTTAAGTCAATGTACCGGCCAAGAGAGCATTGAAGAGTAATTCAAATTCATGTAAATGGTCACAAAATGGCTAAAAATTATCATGATAAAACAAAATTGTCCTATATCGATAAATAGCCATAATAATCAACATACACAGAAACACTTTTCGATTCACTAACATAATGATACATATCATACCAAATTTACACCATGTACAAAAGGATGCAAGGATGACATGTATACTATCAACATCAACAAGATATCCAGCTTTTAACACAAGAAATTCAATGCAATCTTGTTAAGCACAAAAGAACAACATCTAGTGGATCACACAAGCCTCCTTAAGAATGCGCAAACTACACTAAACCCATCACATTTTTTTCTTTTTTCACTAAGCCATCATTTATCTTGAAAATTGTAAAAATAATCACTTGATATTGTAAATTGGTAATGCATATAAAATATCGGGTGATTTGCAATTTCTAAGATAAATGATGTTCAAGTGAAACTTTTGGGAGAACCAGGTGATTAGATACAATTTACCCACATAACTTTTGTAACAAGAGCATCCAAACCTTCGTGACCAATATCAAGAAATTTGGGATCATGAAAACCAAGATTTTGCATCTATTAACATATCATCATCAACACCACTAATTCATTGGCACAATTGCAAACTCATCTGACATTTCCCTAGAAGAAGACCCTCTTTCTCCTTCACTTGCATATGAGGAGTAGAAATCATCATCATAGTTCAATTCCCTCTCCCTTACCTCTTCAATCCTCTCACTAGCCTCTTTGATACCCCATCTTTTCTCGATGTCGCTTTCACAGCATGACAAACCAATCCTTAGCATCTTTATAATCTCACCCTCGCTATGTTGTGTCAATCCCATAGTCTTGTCGAAAACTTGGATCCCGACATTTTCTCCTACAACCTTATCAACCCAACTCGACAAATTTACTTGCCTTGATCCTTGTTGTAAGTAGTGGTCTGTAGGGAGCTCACCACTTATGATTTCAATGATCAAAATCCCTAGAGACCAAACGTCTGTCTTCTTATTGATACGACCATTTGAGATATATTCTGGAGATTTATATGCCACCATGAAATGATGGGCATTTTCTAGGTTAATCAATGGCATTAGCCCATAATCATTCAAAGAAGGATTGAATGATTCATCAAGGAGTACATTAGATGACTTGAGGTGTCCATGAGGTGATATCAAGCTTGGTAGCTCTTTGTACAAGTATGAAAGGCCTCTTGCAACACCTTTTATAATTTTTAACCTTTTTGGCCAATCTAGAGTTAGTTCTTCTCTTTGGTTACCTAAGGATATATATCAAACAATATATAAGTATATTTTTAGGCATATGCATATATGTTACACACAAACATCAACAATATATATCAAACTACATTTTCCTGTCCCTGAAGTAAAACATAAAAGAGTGAAGGTGGATTCAGAATTACCATGAAGATGAAAAGCCAAGCTTCCATTCTCAACATAATGAGAAACCAATAATTTCTCTTCTTTTTTGTAGTAATAGGCCACAAGAGATAGCAAATTTTGGTGTTGTAGCCTCCCTAACCTTCTCATGTGCTCTTGGAACTCTTCTTTACCCACAGTATTCATTTGTTTATACCTCTTCACAACCATCGTACTACTTTCCAATCTAGCCTTGTATGAAGCTCCAAAGCAACCACTTCCAAGAATCTCAGCTGAGGATTTTAGTAAATCCGGCAAATCGAAGCTTTCCACATCATCCCTCATAAAACATAGCTTCCCAACTTCACCCTTTGTCTTGCTAAGGTTAGTCTTTTTCTTATGTGGATTTTGCCCGGTTTCGATATCCCTAGTAGGGTTCTTGGGTTGTATGCTAAACCCTTGTCCGGGACGTGGCCTGTTTTCTCTTCTAGGCTTTCTCTTTCTAATTGTCAATGCAATTACAATAAGAACAACCAAGAGCACAATTGCAACTGCGATAATTATAGAGATAATTGGGATCGAGTTTTTTGTACTTGACGGTGATGGTGGCAATGGCAATGGCGATGGTGATGGAGGTGTTGAATCCGGTGAGATTGGGTTACTATTAGGTGAACATGAATTCAATGGCATTCCACATAATCCTTTGTTTCCTGCAATGTATGGTATAGATAAAATAAATCCATAGTCTGAAACAAGCTAGTATTCATGGAAATATACTATGTAAGTTTTGTATCTAGTTTTCAACAAAAGATTTGTATATTGTGACTCATAAATGTGTTATATGTATGTGCATAAAAGCTTACCAGTAAAGGCACTTGTGGAGAAGCTAGATAAGATGTTAGGAATAGGGCCCTCTAATTGGTTGTTGGCCAAACTGATGTCATCGAAATATATACCATGAAAATCAGGAATTGATCCTTGAAACCGGTTGCCTTCAAGCCTTAATTCAATCAATCTTGGCAACATTGTTAGAGAAGTAGGTATCTCACCTACAAATCTATTGTTAGCCAAATGCACTTTCTCTAACCTATTTAAGCCATCAAATGCATTTGGATTGATCACTCCTTCGAAATTGTTTTTTGAAAGGTAAACCGACTTCAAGGCTCTTAATTTCCAAATCTCTGGAATTGGCCCTCCAAACTCATTTTCCACAAAGCTTATACTTCTTAGTTTAGGTAAACCAAGAAGGGCATCAATGTCTATTTTTCCTGACAATCCCATGTTTTCAAGCCTTACCGCGTAAACATTACCACCAATTGAACAAATAACGCCTACCCAGTTACTCTTGCTTCCCAAACAAGGAGGTTGAGAGGTATTCCAACTTGACAAGATGCTAGAATTATAGAAGGATTGTTTCAACCTAAGAAGTGTGTCTTGAATGCTTTGAGGTGATGAAGGCACGTTGATAGATATGGCCATGTGAAAGGTGAGAAGAAGGTAGATTAATAAAAAAGGAAAGGACCATTTAGCTTCTCTTTGAAGGTGAATACACATTGATAACCAATATAGCAACATTTTTTTGTAAAGGGCGAGAGCCTTCTCTCTCTGCCCTTTACAAATGGATATGAAAAGTGGATACTCTTGTTGGCATGGAGTCATAAGCAAACATACCGGAAGAGGCACTAGATCCAAAAACAAATGGCTAGGAATAGTATGGGTTGAGATAAAAATGGAAGGGTCAATTTGGAAAATGGAGAACCAAAAGAAAAAAAAGTTGCTTTTTTCTCTTTTTTGTGTACGTGTTTTGCATATGTAGGCAATCTGACTAAGAAGAGAGAGATTCGGACAACCTTCCAAATTCTTAGAAGCATTACTTACCGAATTAATTATAATTTTACAAAAAAAAACTGAAAATAAGTGTTGATTTTGTGATTCCATACGTGTTTATAATTGTACTTCACATCATATAAAAATTACTTCAACCATTATACTTGCTTTGAAACTCTTGGCAAAATAAATGAAGTATTCTCTATAAGAAAATGGGTTGGGCATATGTATGTAAAATAGACAAAATATCTTCTATAACAACCTTGTCCGGGATGTGTTGGTGTTGGGCGATTATATTTCTCTCTTCGGACTTGTCCACCCCAGATGCTCGGGTCCGCTCATCTCACTTTTGATCATGCCCTGCGGAAGGTTCTCCAAGAGATTATTGTGGCAGGTGCGGCTGGTTTTGGTGATTGGCAATGGCGTTGTGCCACTTTGCCATTCCGCCTTGGTGGCTTTGGGATCTATACAGCGCACGATGCTTCTGGGCATGCTTTTGTCGCTTCGCGGCTGCAGTCGCTCGACCTCCAGGACAGATTGCTCCGCCGTTGTTGTGTTACTGAGTTGGGCCCTGCTTGTGAGTCAGCCTTGAACAGCTTTCAGGACTTGTGTAACTTCGACCCTCGTGACCTTTGTCATAACGTACCAGCCCCGCCGTGTATGAAAAAATTGGCTACAGTGTACTTTGACATGGTGGAGAGAGGTTTAGTGGCTAGCTACAGTCCTAGTGCTCGTGAAAAGGCCATCCTTATTAGCAATCGGGCATCACACTCTTTGGACTTCTTGAGAACAATTCCAATTGAAGGGTTGGGTCAAACAATGCATCCAAGACAGTTTAGGTGTGTTTTATGTTATCGTCTTGCGATCCCTTTGTATCCGGCTGATTTTACATGTCCTTGCTGCTCTTCTAAGATCATGGATTGCTTTGGGGATCATGCTGTTCATTGTGGCAATGATATTGGTATCAAGTTTCGTCACAACCTTGTCCGGGATGTGTTGGGTGATATATGTGCCCAAGCTGGTGTTGCTGTGCAAAAGGAAGTGCCCCTAGGATTTTTGTCTGATGAAGGTACGGATCTTAGGCCTGCAGATCTCCTTGTCTATGGCTGGGACAGGGGTAGAAACGTTTGTTTGGATGTCACCGGTGTTTCTCCCTTCACTGGTGTGGGTGTTGATGCTTTCGTCCCTGGGGCTGCTGTGGCTCGGGCTGTCGCAAAAAAGAAGAATAAGTATGCCTCCAAATGTGCTGAAAATGGGTATGGTTTTATTGCCTTCGCTTTTTCCACTTTTGGAGAATTGGGAAGTGATGCTCTGGATTTTTTGGCTAGGGTCACACGGGCTGCTCAGAGTCATGCTTCTAGTGCCAATATTCGATCTTTTATTTTACATAGGTTATGTTTTACCTTAAATAAGGGTGTTGGAGCTCAGTTGGTTGCTCGACTCCCATCCAACTTTGTGTAAATTGCTACGTCACAATATAACAACTATTTCAGTTTTTTCAGTTTATCATTTTAATTTCGGTTTATGATTTTGCAAATTACACTAAACCGAAAACCAATAAACCAAAATTTTGGTCAAAATATTTCCAAATTTTAGATATACTTTCTTTACTAAGTGGTTAACCTTTATGATTTCGATGGTGACGATATACTTGGAGAGTTGGAGGTTTCCTATCTATATTTTAAATAATCGTACACTATATTTTCATTTCTCAAAATATAATGTTCACTTATTAATATATTGTAAAAAAAGTAATATTGTGTTTGATTTCACATACAAGTAATAGTATATAATCATGGTCTTTGCCTATAACTACCAAAGTGATGCAATATAAGTACAAATTTAAAGTGAAAACATAGCTTCATAATTCTTTTATTCAGAATTTATACTTCTAAGCTCTAATGCTTAATTATTATTATAATGAAATTAGATAATCGGTTATTGGTTAACCTAAAAACCCAAACCGTAATATTACGGTTCGGTTTCAGTCATGATTTACATTAACTAAATTTATGGCATATTGAATATCGATTATTAATAGAAATCATTGTTAATTGAGTTTGGATGCCCCTAACCCTAGCGTTTTCATCCGAGAAAATAACTAATTCAAAGGAAAATAAATATTTAGTTTCCTTGTGTACAAGATTCCCCGATCCAATGGTAATCATGTAATGCAAGAAAGGGAGACTTCATTCTTGTGTAAGAAAAAAATTGTATTCGTGATACCATACCTACTTGTACATTTTAGATTGGTAGTACACATTCTTGTGTAGGCAAAGAAAATAGTTGTACTTTACTTTGTTTTCAAACAGACATCCTTATTTAATAATTTTTTATTCATCACCTTAACTTACAAAATTGTTATACTGAGCACTTCCATGCAGATGTGGCCTAGCGCATATGCCTCACTATCTATTGGCCGAGCAGCATGATAAAAATCGTTGTACCGGAAAATAAATTCAATAAATTATAATAAAATTATCAATTATTAAAATCAGATGTACCGGACTAACTTGCAACGATAGCAATTGGGGCATGACATGACATTAGGCATGACTAGGGGTCTACATCCAAGATTCGCTTCATGTTTTTTCAAAGTTTTATTTGACAACCGGTTCACACATAGGCTTGTAGACCTACACTTGCACCCACCAACTATTAAGACCGGAAGCGCATCGATAGTTTTGAATGGTGCTTAATCAACCATAATGGTTGGGTTAATTTCCAAACAAGTGCATGAAATTTCAATGTCTTACCAATGGCTCAACGACATTTATGATGTGTATAACTAAAATTTGTACTATTTTTTACTCTCTTCGTCTTCCTTGTTTTCTTTACTTCTTCCTTCTCTCAAAACATTTCTCAACAATGTCTAATGAAGATTTGTAACACCCCTATTTTAATTCCAATGGTACTACCGTCAATGACCTCGATTTTACCATCCAAAGTCACCCAAGACTTATAAGGTAACTTAATGAGATGATTTGAGAATAATCCACTTTATTTTATTAACGAGAATCAAATTAGCTTTACAGTGATTGTCTTAAAAGAGTTGCGTTGGACTTTAAAAGACATTATTTTCAAAATGTAAAAGCATGTGGAACCCAAAAATAATGGTAAAAAAAAGTATGTTAGTCTAACGCGAGACTAAGTAAGTGGCAATACAAGATTCAGTTTTTAAACAGGATTAGACATCACAGACCAATTGTAAACTAATTGATGCTCAACAGTCAAGGGTTCTTACATGCGTAAAGAAAAATATTCAAACAAAACTAAGTGTTTGATTAAAGTTAAGGTACCCAATTGAACATTTTAGAGTGAGATGCTTATTTGCTAAAAACAAATATTGTACTTCTTTTTAATATACAATGCCTTCTTGCGTTGATCAAAGGGTCTTAGTTACTTTACCTAGAAATATTTAGTCATATATCATAATGAAAATCTAACATGTGTGTGCGTATGTTATTTTGGGTGCGTCCAGCAAAGTTAAAATAAGTAATTTATCTGTTAGAATAAGTTAAGAGGTTGATTCCGATGAAAGCTTTTATTATCCTATAAGCTAAAAACGTGAGCAAAATACATAAATATGTGAACAATAGGAATAAATATGTGAACAAAATCATGTTTTCATTATAAATCGTATTAATATATGTAATAACAAAATTTCTCAATATCATGTGTTATGAATCAGATTACTATACAATAAAAGAAAATCACAAAAATTTTTTGGAATTCACGTATTTCCTATTTTGTGTTCACGTATATCTATTTCATGTTCACGTATTTCTATGTCATGTTCATGGTGTTTAGTTTATAGGTAGAGCCAGTGGCGGATCTAGAAGCTATTAGATGGAGGGGTAGAGTTACCCTAAAATCAAACTTGTTTATAAGAGAAGTCAAGTGATTTATTTAATCATATATTGATATTTTATATATGTAAAAAAAATCGAGGTGATAGATATGTGATAGATCGAGAACACATAATAAAAAAAATATTTACCGTTCTATTTTATCATATACTTAAATGATAGAAAGCAAAGTTAATTACCAAGGAATTTTGTACTAGAAAATACATAAATAATTAATTATAAGCCATTTAAAAATATATGAATTAGTTAAGGTGAATTCAATATACCATATTCTAGAAACTTTACTTTGTATTTAATAGAAATATGAACAAATAACTCCTTCTTAAATTACTTCATTTTAGTTATCAAAATTAATAAATTAGATTATTTTTTTGTAGAATAAATTAGGGCTTGTTCTTTTTTGTAGATGAAAGATCTTTTTGAGGGAAAAATATAGGTTGGGGAGAAAAAAATTATTGGGAAATATGAAAAGTAGAAATAAGATTTGTATGTAGAAAAAAGTAAAAGAAATTCGGGGGAAAAAATTGTTTGTAACAAAACTAGAACAAGAAAAAAAGGTCGGGTAAGAAAAGAATCAAATAAATACTCTACATCTAAAAAGTAAAAAAGAAAAAGGAATAAATAATGCTACCAAGTTGTACAAGTAAAAATTGAAAAGGGAGACTATTGCGGCCTATTGGAATAGAACACAAGACCTAATGCAATGGAGGGACGGCCAGCAACCACCTGAGCCAATACAACTTAATAATTCTATAAGTTCTACTACGTTTTTATTCTCTATGGGGGGGGCCTCCTACCCATGCCATCCCCTAAATCCGCCACTGGATAGAACTGTTAAAACCTCTGACCCGACCCGACCCGAAAAATCGACCCGAACCAACCGAAAATTTTTGGGTTGAAACCCGATCCAAATAGTAGCGAGCAAAGAAAAAAATTGAACCCGACTAACCCTAACCCGGTTGGGTTGAAACCTGAGACCGACCTGACCGACCCGATACTATACATATGTAGAATAAAGATATTATATTATAAATATTATAATATATTTTATCATAAAACCTATTATAAATAAAATATCATTAAAAAACTATTAAAAATAATATTTTATTATCTAATATTATTATTTAATCATAATATTATTTTAATAATCATTAAAATTTCAAACTCTTGACCTGTTAGGTTAACCCGAACCCGCACGATAACTTGTCAAGACCCGACCCGGCTTGACCTGTAACCCAATTGACCCGGACCCGCACTCAACCTGAACCTGAAAAGACCGAACTCGAATCCACCCAACCCGACTTGTTTGACACCTCTATTTATAGGTTAAAAAAAGTTTTCATTTGATTTAAATCCAACTTGATAAGTTAAATGATACTTATAAGTATCCTAGAGAGGTGTTCGGTAATTTAAAATTTTAGATACTTAATTGTCCAAATAAGTATTTTATTACTTATAAGCACCTAAAAAAAATAATAAGTTACCCCATCTTATTTGAAAATAAATATGTTTATTTCTTGAAAAAATAACTAATCACCAAACTTTCCTACCGAACACTCCGAACACCATTAGTATTTAGTATCATTTAACTTATCAAGTATCTTACTAATTCTAATTCCATGTATTTTGAATCAACAATGTGAAGGAAGCAAGTACATTAAACAGCTCAAAATTCTACCTACATACAAGCCCAAGTACAGACCAAAATTTCAGGATTGCTTCTATCAGCATACCATAACGCAACGCCTACAAAACTTAGCAGTATACAGAATCTCGGACAGCTCAAAATTATCATGGCTACCATCAGAAAAACTGTCGGAGATCTTCTCCACTCATCACCTCGAGTTCCTTGAGAGTTTCCTGGGCAAGTGTTTTCACTGACAGCTCTGCATCTTCCAGCAGCTCTACAAGGAACGGGATCGTCTCCGCTAACAGCACGATATACTCCTCCTTCAGCTTCGCGATCATGTTCTTCACAATCTTCAGGCCTAGAATACGTGCCCGCACCATTTCACTTCGAGTTTGCATCAATACCTGTTTAGCGACAGAGTTATTAGGAAACCATATCATACATGTCGTAAATGAAACTTATATACTCAAAATGATGAGGATAGCCAATTCCCTGAGCATGTCTAATGGATTAAAATTCTTTTCAGCTAGCTTCAGAAGAAGAAAAAATGTTTCATCGCCAAAACTTTTATATAGGTATTTTGCACAAGGTGAAAATAGAGAACTTTTTTAGCTATTTCTCAAAGCTTAATCATAAAATGTCGCGCAAGTGATAAAATCATCTCTGTTTTAAGTTTACCTCGTAGTTGAGAGGCTTCCAGAGAAGATCTGAGCCGGCAGCCACCGCCATTTGTCCAATGCAAGAAACCAAGAGGTCATCAACTTCCTTCTCAGATGGTACGTTGGGTTCTTCTTCTAACATCGGCGGTGGGACTGAGACCATTTGAGCAACGATTGGCTTTAACAACTCCTGCAAGCACCACATTTCAAGTAATGTAACCTTGGATTCAATTTGTACAGCGTTACCCATTCTTAAAATATCGGTATGAAATACTCTCTATTGCCAAACAAATATCGGTTTATAAGACAACTACTGCAAGCCTGGTATCCAATCGACAAGGGATTGATCTACATCCATTGAGAAAGATTTATATATATTCATTATCGTGATTATCTTCCTACAACTTTTGATAAGCTTCTCATCTCCTAAAACATACTAACTTCTCGATATGACTATACGATTAGTATTTCAGATGTAAAACTTACATAAGAGGCCAATTAGTTTATTCAATGGAGGTACTACTCGATATGACTATACGACTATACGACTATACGAGTAGTGATTAATTGGTAATTTTGGCTTACTTGGAAATTTGTGGAGTCAAGGAACTTCAGTTTTCCAGTATCATAAAGGAAGCACTTGTGCAATGATGACACCACCAAAGCACAGAGATGCCATTTTCCAAGCGCTACAGCATCACTTTCAACATTTTGATTCTCAGTTTTGTCGAGCTTGGCCTTCTTTTTCTTCCTGGAACGAGTACCACTCCTGCCATCTTCTGAGAGAAACTCAATACAGCCCTTGAGCAGGTATTTGAAATACGGCACAAATAATGACCTATAGATGAAATGCAAGGTTATAAAAATGGGGATAAAACGGTTCTCTGAAAGGGATAGAAATTGAAAAACAAATTACTTAAGAACAACAGCAATAGAAGTATAGGTTTATGTTCTAACCGGTGGTTTTCAGCAAGTTTGTTAACTAGACGATAGAATGCAATAGCCCGGTCATATTTTTCGGCGGTAAGTTCAATTTCTACTGTAGTGGATTCTACCCACTCAATGCATCTAATGAAGAGAGGCTTAAACATGGTCTCTGTAAGCTTCATTGTCAAAGCAACCATGGCATTAATGACATAATCCTCCACGACATTAAGTTTTGCAATCTTAGGATGGTGTTGACGGCGAAGATCAAGGGCCAGCAGCAGCAGGTTGAAAATCTCCCCGTGGTAACTGCTTACAGATGCTTTATCCATTCTGCTCACCAAACTTGTCAGTATCTCAAATACAATCTGAAGGCTCAGAACACCAGACTTTACAGCCTCAGGGTACAATTTCAACAATGGAGGAAGAGCTAACCGAACCTGTGCAAAGGAAGAGACCAATAACACAGCAGATTATTGTATATATATGGATGTATGTATGAGAAATTGAGAATCTGGAGATAAGGAGAGCTGGCAACGAAGAAAAAACTTACAGGGATTAGCTCACTAATAAGCTGTCTGACTGCTTCTGCTTTTGTCTTCAACTTTTGATCAGAATCTGATATACAGAAAGGATTCAACACCAAGAGTTCGAAAATGTCTTTGAGGTAAGGGTTTAAAAAGGAGCCAAGCTTCTCCGCAAGGGCCTCCAATGTTACAAGTAACGAGATCATAATTTTCTCCATTCCAGAATCTGTATTCAGAGGTGAATGCAGATTTTGAGACCGTTTAAGAATCTTTTCCATGATTCCAGGCAGCTCAGGCAGTGCTCTTGAGCCAAGGATGTTAATAAACGTCCCAGTAGTTTTAAGGCAACTGGATGCAACAGACAGATCCTCTGACATGATGTTCTTGACCATAGATGAAAGACATTTGTTGGAAATGGGATGGTTACTGGGAACTCTATTTGCTACGACTTCAACAGCAGAAACAGCTGCCAAATTCAATGATTGATCTGGTTCATCATGAGACTGGTCAACCATCTGCAGTATTTCTGAGCACAATGTGACTAAGGTATCTGAGGCAGTTAGATCAAGCTTATTCCAAGCAGTCTTCAGGTAATCATTTGGCTCTTTCCCTCTATTCAATTTTACTGCACTGTTATCTCTCACTGTTTCACAAAGAAGACGAAGAGCCTGCCAAAACAGTCATCGGTACAAATTTGTTCAAGTTTCATGTTTCATCAAGTAATAGATATTTGTAACAAGAGATCATCAGGAATTCACGATAACAACGTTAATAGTAGTATGCAAACCATAAATTGATTAATATGTTATCTGAGAAGAATCTCCACCAAGTTTTTACTTATTTTTCTTGATGACATTACCTTCTTGGTGACGTTTCTCTCAGCATGGCCCATCAACACGTTGATGGTTCTGAAAAGTGTAGCTGGAACCATCCTATTAGTCATATTGATTAAAAGACCATGTAGATGATCCTTCAGCTCTTTTTTGACAGGAGCAGGAAGAATTGACCTGTCCCTCTGCGAGTCAACTAATACTGAACAGCAGACAACTTGCTCCACCAATTCACCAAGTGTTCCCTGTAAGTTGTGAGTGCAAGCCCGAAAAAAGGATGAACTATCAAAAGAGGCAATCCATATACAAAGACTAACAAATAAACAATCAAAAACGGCAAATCTCATGAAAGCCGCTAATGCAATTGCCAACTTCTTTTTTTCTTCACATCGAATAAATTTAAATTTGCGTTGATCAAACAACAGATCGATCTGCTGAAGCTGTGGGATGTAGAAATGTATTAAGCTACATATTGAAACTTTTGCATAAATTTCAGTTCCACTTGGATTTTGTTTAGCCTTAGTTTAACAGCTGCTATATTTTTGTGCTCAAGTTTGCTAGTCAAAAAGGTCTTTTGATAAAATATACCTGAACAATATCGGAGCTGTCCGATGAGCCAAGCTTGAATAGAAGTTCAGGATCGAGCAATCTCTCCTGTACAAATTTTGTAGCATACAGTAGTTCCGTAAACAGCTGTTGGTCTTTATTACCAGACTGTATGAACTGAAGCAGTGTAACCAATGATGGAAGCCATGTTGTGGTACTGTACTGCTGACATATTTGCAATGCAAATGTAAATTCCCATTCTGTTTGAGTTACTGTAGTCATTAAGTCTGACATGGATTTTTTATCAACTGGAAAAGATGGCTTTATCCTGGTGACCATTGAACGCAAAAGAAGGGCAAACAACAAACCCAAGCTTTGTTGTGCTCCTAAGGCCCTGATCAATGAAAGAAATTGTTAATTACGGACAGAAAGTATAAAACAAATAAAGAATCAAACAACTTCCAGTCTCCAAAAACCAGAATTACCACACAAGGATCCTACAAAGTTGAAAACACAAATTATACACAGTTTCAGGAGAGTAGGGAACAATTTCTTTCAGGTTTATATTACCTCAAGATATGAAGAAAAACTGTCAGCCTCCTATGTTGAGCAACATCACCCATTACCCCTACGAAAATCTGCAAATTAAAGTTCAAATTGCATTATAGATGTGAAGATGAGAGCCAACACACATAGAAATAAAAAGAGATGCAAAATGTTGATATTTACAAATTATAGTACCTGAAGCAAGCTGCAAGTATCTTTCCCATTTGACAACCAGCATGGGACGATAGCTGAGATAAGATCCTCAAACACACTTTTTGAATAATTATCCTCCTACAAGCAGATTAAGAACCGTAATGTTATTCAAACGGAATGCAGAAATGAAATAGAGCCCAAGATAGAAGTCTAAATAGCAAGCTTGCAGTAAAGAAGACTGCTATTAAGTCACTCCATGCAATTTATTATGACAAACACCCATTACAGATTAATGATAAGCATGACCTTTGTAAAACAATTATTGAATTCAATATAAAACGACACTTACAAACTAGAAAACCAATTAAGATGCTTACCTGAGTGAGAGTTGATTTACAAGTTACAGTGAGAATATCTGGTATATGTTGGAGAACCACCTTAGGCATGATCTTTGTAATCGTAGAAAACAATGAGAATGACTGGTTCAAAATCGTAACTTCTTTGCAGGAAGAGGCACATTCAACCAACAGCTTGATATCAGAATAAGATATAATACAATCCTGTGAACCACAAGAAACACATTAAGTAAACAGAACAAAAAAAATTGAATATAATGCAGTTATGACTAGTTTCATGAGAATACATTTGGCAAGATATCACATGAGATAGAACGAGCAATATCCTCAAGAATAAGCAATATTGTCAGCTGAGTGTAACATAAAGTGCTGTAATTGGGCACTGATACTTCCTTGTCATCACTGGGACACTTCACATCAGCAAAGAAGGTTTCAAGTAGGTGGAAGAGAGGCTTTACAAGGGAAAACCTGCACGAAGAAAGTATAAATTAATAAGCAAATTCAGACTTGTTAATTTCACACTTGTTGCGTCTACAAAGATAAAAGCCTGTTCGGATCGATACATTTGATGCATTACATTTGCACTAAATTGACTAGAGAATAATGGAATCTCATATTTTGTAGCATTACCACCAATATAATGGAATCTTGTTACAGTAAAGCTATACAATTAGACTTGCAAGTTTGCAAGGATGAGCAAGTAATTAGAAATCCTAAGCTTTATTCCACCCAATCACAAATCCAAGGACTGTATATATTTTACTATACTTACCTCCACATGTATCCGTTCAATAAAATGAATACAGTTCATGCGCTGTCTGACAAAGAATCTTATATTGAAACTAAGGTCTAACAAGTAATGATGCAACTCCCAGAGGGTGCAGATCATAAATGGTTATATTAAGGTGAAGACAAGACCAATCCATCACTGGAAAGGGCAGTGCAGTTCTAAGAAAGATGGAAAGGGTGAAAAGGTAATCATATTCCTGGAGGGCCAAAACATGATCAATGTACAAAAGAGATTTATGATAGAATTCTGTTGATACGGCATACCTGTTCTGTATGTCTTTCTTCAAGAGCAACACATCCAGAAGAGAACTGACAAAGCCAAGTGAACTTTTGTGTCCAGACACCTTGCTAGGCTTCTGCATGTGGTGCTTCTTGGATTTCTTCCTCACTTGTTCAGGGCACGGACTTAAATTATCTTCAGAAAGGTTGATACTCTCAATCATATGAATAATTGGCAAGCTAGTAATCTGCGATGCAAGTGTAAAAAGTAAATCAAATTATAACTTAAACATTAAGCAGAACTACTATTACTGGGACTAACTCCAAAAAACAAATCATATAGAGTGCATCTATAAGCAGAAAGAATGCAATAACTAATACATCAAGACAATATCAGCAATCATAAATGTTATCTATTTTTGTAGTCAAAGAGGTGACAGAAGCATGATAGACAGAATATGGTACGCCAAGCTTACGCTCAGTAGAAAGTCACATATAGAGCAATTTGACAGAGGCAAGGGGTACATACAGTTAAGCGCAACAAAGCATCCTTTGCAGCATTTTGCACATCAGTGTTAGAACTCTGATGTAAAAGCACAAGCTTATGGAGAAGAAATTCCTGTTTAAAAAGAAATTAAAGTTTTAGATGCATGGCACCTAACCAAGATTTCAACGAACTCTACATCTGTTACAGAAAAACAAGCCAGATCTAATGAGGACTGAAAAAACATTACCTGTGTCTCAGATGTTAGACTACTAAAGAAGCAATCATTCAGATTCAGCAAAACAGTGGTACAAGGTCGAAGTATGGCAGGATCAGATGCAGCTGCATCATCAATCTAAATCACAATGCAGAATATGTTAAATAGGATTTATTGTCAGCCTAAGCAAAAGATAAAGAGCAAAAAATAGACTATACCTGCAATGCTGCTAACAACTTATCCTGAACATGGCGGACATCAGGTGAAGGTGATATGCAACAGGTCTAATCCCCCAAAATAAAATAAAGTCCGCATCAGCAAGAGTTTATAAAACTGAAACATCAGAATAAATTCAAAACTATCAGAAGAAAGATATTACACCTCCAGCAAAAGACATAGGATGTCAATATCAATAATTGACAGCTTTTGCAACTGAAGCCGCTGTAGAAGTTCATATAGCAGGGTCTGCACATCCTTCACAGACATCATTGAAGCACCAGCATCTTTGAAGATTAATAGAATCTTCAGCTGCCATAAGAGGATAACTTTACTAGAGAAACTTGATCTCATCAAACAATTTAAAGGAAACCTAACATCTGAATGGATTTACAAACATGTATAGATCTTGTCATTAAACACATTTACAAGGATGTCATTGTTGCTCGGATGAATTACTTTCTAGACTCCTATAACTGATAAAAGATGCATCATCAAACAATAGAGGGAAAAAGAGAACAACACATCCAAGATAATGCACTATGCCAGCTATGCATGAGATTGGTGAGAGAGAGACCCTAGTAAATAATCAATCAGCACAGGCAAAGAAACAAAACAGATATTGTATATCACCAAATCCTCTAAGACACATGAGTTTTACACTTTAAAAAGCACATAGAGGCTGTTAAACCATAAAATAAAAGTCAATTTTAATCAACGTTTTACCAGAATGAAGAGACTTTGAAAAATTCCAGAATATGCATTATTGAGAGCAAATGAAGGTGCAAACCTTGGCATAATCAGGCAGCTTCATAGCAAAGCCCAGTATGAAACCCAACATGTCTTTCATTGTTGACTTGTCAAACCTGTTCAATTAAGATACTTTAATAGCAACTAGATAGTTTTGGTTTGCTTATTTTAGTAAATTGAGAAAGAAAATATGGTTGCATAGAAATGCCAATAGTAAGACGAAATCACAGCCATCCGGTTCTAAGCTCAAAATTTTACACATCATATTGATACTTTTGAGAGAAAACAAAAACACAATATTAACATGAACAATGAATTGCATCTTACCTATCTCCTGACACCAAGAGGCCCTGAGGAGACGAGGAAAATACAGATGCAAGTAGCGAGGCAAGGAAGCTTTTGTCTGATGTTATTAACTTTTTTTGCTGGACCAGCAATTTTAAGAGTCCATCAACAGAACCCCAAGATTTTTTACTCCCTGCAATTGACACGTAGCATAAGTTGGGTATGACATAAAACATGTTCTTTTTTTACAATGTCAAACCTAGTATTGTTTTTATTTCTTGAGAAAACACAAATTCTACACATATTAGAAGTTAGAACTTTCTTCTTTCAAATTAATCCCAAGCTCCACATATACACAAACAGACATTTTAATACCAAACACTCTATTTTGCAGTTGAGTATGATGCGAAATATGTTCAACAAGAATAGAAACATGATAACAAATTAGAGAGGTATTACCATTTCTCTTGAACATACTTTGACAGGAAGACCACAAGCTGAGAAACTTTTCTACAAATTCCATAGCTGCTGCCCTTACATCCTGTAGATAATAGAATATGGATGAGAATTCAATGGAGATATTTCAAGGTCAGCATTACAAAACAGATTGCTCAGTAAGAACGCCGAGCCCTGCATAAGATAACAAAGTGCTACCTGAGCTTCAGAGGAGAGTGGAACAAGAACTGATGGAAATGCATGAAGCAGCTGAAGAGCCAGACTCTCATCAGACTTAGAGCACAAGGCAGTGAGTGATTGAAGAGATGTAATTTCAACTTCAGTAGAAAACACTGAAAATGAAGGATTTTAGAATTTAGAGTCGTGAAAGCTTTTTCTGGCATGCATTTCTGCCACTGGATATGTTCAGCAAAAAATCAAAATATCTATCACGAGGAGGGATTAAATCATTTGCAGAAAATGGAAGTGCCAAATATAGGAACGTCTGTCATGATTAACATCATGACATCTACTACAAGACACCTCCTGGACACTTGGAACGAGAATGATAGTGATACTGCACCTTGGTTCCATTCCCTGGCCAATTGGTGATTTGTTTTGTCCTGTGGGAATGTCCTGCTTTTGGTTTCAATTTGAGTGTCTTTCAACATTACAGTCAAAGGCAATTCTTTTGGTTGTAGGGCCTGCTGGAATTCCTAAGTCATCTATGTAAACTGTAAAGCTAACCCATCTCATACAATTTTAACCTTTTTCAAAAAAAAAACAGCAATAAGATAAAAACAAATAACTAGATAAACAATCATTCTTCTTACTTCTAACTCAAGAAAAAAACAAGGGTGACGGTCATCTGGTTTGGCTCACAATCAGGGTTTGGCTCATAGCACATATTAATTGCATAGAAACATGGTAACACTACCACATATTACAAAAAAGGAAAAAAGTCAGCAGCAAGGGTCAGAATAGAATTTTCTCTACTAATTGCCAAAAAAACAGTAAGTAGCCAGGCATGAAGATTAGAGTAGCTGAAATTAGAACCTTTTGAATTGATGAACGTCCAGAAAAAAATGACAGGAGAGACTTTCAAATGATCAACAATATATTTCAAATGTTCATTGAAGAGATTCTTGAATTTGTGTTCTGCAAAGAAGACGTATAGCTCACTGAAGTTGCAAAACCATTCGCCATTAACATCCTGGTTCAGAAAAAAGTATGCCCATGGGGAGGTTAGAAGCAGCAAAAATACACAGGAATGGTACTGCAGAAAAAATTTAGATGAAGTTTCATCCACTAACCCATGAGATATTTGCTGGCAATGCTGAAAGATATGAAGTAACTAAATTCCAAAATGTGCATAGAATGATTCTAGCGTGGAACTGTCTATGACTGGTATTTCGAAGCTTATCCAATAATTGGATGCAGGTTTCAAAACTTTCAATCTTCATCTGTCAATGAAAGCAATAACATAAAGACCTGGATCTCCAATATACAAGAAGATAAGGGAACACTGTCTAAAATAAGCTATACCTCTTTATCACTTAAAAGTTCTCCATATTGCTCAAGAGCAATCCATTCATTACGGAGAAATCCAAAGCAGGCCTTAAACAAGGAGAATATCCGAGTATCTGTAGCACATCAAATGACCTTGTTACAACCAGATTTTATGCCAAATTATATATAAGTTCAATACCAATACTCAACGTCACATAAAATCGTCTCTGGGTGC
Source organism: Polygonum maritimum (assembly GCA_963924305.1). Taxonomy (NCBI): domain Eukaryota; kingdom Viridiplantae; phylum Streptophyta; class Magnoliopsida; order Caryophyllales; family Polygonaceae; genus Polygonum; species Polygonum maritimum. Next base: position 12,848,886 of record OZ002732.1, on the reverse strand, counting down.
AGAAATATGAGGAGCAAGAACACAGCATGAATGTGACAATGTAAAACAAATATATACAAGCATTTAGACACCAATTCTACAACGCATGTGCTTCAAATGAATAACAATAAGCAGCTAGAGGCAATCGCTTTCCCAAGCTATATGAGTCGAAATAAGTTCTATTTCTCATCCACGTCACAGGACAAATACAATTAGGACTGGCAAGTGGATTTTGCTACAATGGACCGTTACAAAATTGAAGTAGCAGAGCCATAAGGGTAATTTTAGTAAAAAAGCAAGAAGAGGTAAACTAGTAAAAATATGGAAAACATTTGATAGGCAGCAAAAGAGACGATAAGGCAATGTAAGCAAGATGAGTGCCAAAACAACCATACCATTCTTTAAGGAGCCACACGATTGCTGTAAAACCAACATGAATATGGTCTTTGACAGCTCATAACTAGCAGAACATTTAACAAGCCAAGGTATATACTCTTCAGGACTTTCAGCAAATACTTCAGCTAGACTGCTAATGGTGTGTGCATTGACAAGGGATGAATTCTGCTTTGGATGCTGCAAATGTTAAAAAAAAGCTGAAGTTATATACTCCCTCCGTTTCACAATAAGTGTCGTTTTAGCTCTTAACACAGTTTTTAAGAAAAGCAATCATTCACTTTAAAACCTACAACTTTTTCTTAATCTTACCACTCATTACATTTTTTTGGCCAATGCATGAATAACTTTAGTCAACAAATACACATTCCAATAAAAATTATCATCATTCACCCCTATTAAATCACTTTGAAAACCTAAAACGACACATATTATGAAACAAATTTTAAGTGCTAAAACGACACTTATTATGAAACGGAGGGAGTACTTATCAAGAGCAAATATTTAACAAAAAAAAACACCACCAAATTAAAATATGATCTCATGAATCATCCAATGACCAATAGCTCTTTGAACTTTACTGCTGCGACTTTTTTGGATATGCACTTTATGAAATAACCTCATTCACAAACTTATTATCTCTTCGCTTACATTATTCCTCTCCTTTTTTTCCACTTCATCCTTTCTAGTGAAAGATTCTGATGTATCATTCTCTACTTTATATACTAATTTAACATCAACAAAAAATTTCTTCTACCTGAAAGGAGCTTTTCAGAAAAGATAAACCCTGAGCCTAACTAAGTCACAAACACGCTGGGAAAAGTCAGAGCCAGACCAACAATTACTTAGCAATCAGCCAAAAACTCTTATACTATACATCTCAAAAGAGCCAGGTGAGCCCATTACCTTTTCAGGGAAAGAAAGTTTTCTGTAAAAAGGCCACTTGATCTTTCCAAAGACTTTTTGCACTTCCAAGTTTTGCTGCTTCTGCTTCATCTGGATTGCAGTAATTGGAAAAAAGAAATTTCAGAAAAAAGGAAACCTGAAGGTCATGGATCAAAATTACAATAAAACCGTTGCTATTAAGACCCTCCAGGGAATATTGTTTCATTAAAGAGTGGAAAAATAAAAATTGCTGAGGCCAGCCATATGCTCTGGAAATTAACTTTGTTATGAAATTTTAAGAGAAATAAGCCAGTCATATCAAATATCTGGCTAATAAGACATTAAAGTACTACCTTAGGAAGAATGAGAAGGAAGGGGTGCACCATTGAGGCAAGCTCTTCCTTGTACTCTTCTTTCTGTTCAAAATTTGTCACTGCAAGCTCCAAGCACGATAGACATATATCTCCTGCTTTAGTAGATTCTGTCGGAGTACCTGGGTGGAGAGATTTGATGCAAGGTGAACCAAAACTATCAGATTTTAGATGTCAAACCACTACATATTTCACTTGTGTCCATAGACACTTTAGATGAGAAATATAATATTGGATGTGGATCTTTTACAGGACAATTAGCGTGTATAGGCCTCTATTAGGGGCCGATGCAGAAGGATCATTTAAAAGACTCGCATCCAGGATTAAATGTACATTAAATGCTGAGAGAAAATCTTGTTGTCTTCTAAATGTATAATTTTTTGGTTTTTAACTGATAAGTACAACTCCTGTCAAAAAAAATATATTATCAATCAACTTTTCCCTATATCTAGATAAATCTTCTTTGTTTAGTACTTGAACCTATCATCAATATATATACATATATATATAGATAGATAGATAATAAAACACATAGAAAACAAAATAAAACAAAAAATGGAGGCATGTATCAACCAGAAGTGGACATGTCAAATTAAACAAGAAATACACAATTAAGTCAGCACTCACAAGCACCAAAGATCATCTAATGTATCAGATTCTAGTGCATACCAAAATCATACATAATACTCCCTCTGTCCCAAATTGTTACAGATTGCACGGTAAATTATAAAAAGTTAAATGATTAGGGTAAAATATGAGAATAGATGAGGGTAATTATGTAATTTTATAGAGGTAAAAAGTTAAATAGTGATAAATTTGATGGGAATGTTGGATAATTGAGGGTAATATATAAGGTTGAATAAGGGTAATTTTGTAATTTTATAAGAAAAAGTGATAAAGTTAATGGAAAAGTTGAATAATGGATGTAATATATGAGATTGAATAAGAGTAAGAGTGTAAAAATGTACAGATAAAATGGAAAGATTTGAAAAGTGGACAAACTTTTTGGGATGCTCAAAATGGAAAGATGGACAAACTTAATGGGACGGAGGGAGTACTAGTTTTATACTGATGCACTATTAACAATTCCAATGCTGCATAATAAAATTAAGAAGCAGCATACACACCTGACACCAGAATATTAGTGGACCTCTTGAGAATATCCTTAAGAACCTCAAGGAGTTTAATCGAGCCAACCAATTCAGGCAATCTATCCAAAGATAGAGCTGCTTTCATAACATCTAAATCATCGTCATAAAGCCTCCTAATGACTGCATCTTGTATGCTCATAAACCTCTGGATAAAAAAAAATGAAATCAGCTAAAAATAGAAGTTAGACCAGCAGCCATAAACATAGCAACTCATCCTTCAATACCAGCATGATGAAATGGATTTCTTGTGTAAATAATGTCCATAAGAGAATTTTATAATTCTGTACAGATAAGCTAGAAGCATCACAGCACTTCAAATACCTACAGCAGAAATTGCCTAAATTGGCCAGGCTAATATGAAAATTACAACAGTCTCTGGGACGGATGCATTTGTGACACAGCGTTCAACAGTGATAAGGTGATATTAGGGCTAGTTTGGTATGATGCAAAGAATAGAGTTGGGATAAGGAATCGGATTGGGATAAAGAGAAAGGAAGGAATTTAGGGAATAGGAGAAACCCACATCAAAGGTAGGGTATGCGCTCATGTGTATTTTGAGGAAATGACTCATTCAAGGAATCAGCCATACCTAACACCAACACAGGATATGCCATACCAACCCAGATTCCAAAACCCCCAGGTATAGAACCAAACAGGCCCTCAAAACCAAAATAATTATGTTTAAGCAATATTGTCAAGCCCACAAAATCGCGATGGTGGGTGAGAACCAAATGGGATAAAATGTTACAATTTATCATCAAGGTTATGACAGTGTGTGACAATATTATATAAACTTTGAAACCTGTCAAAATTAAAGGCTGCTGTCAAAAGTTGTAATAATTTGAGTAGCCTCCCAGGTCAGAGGCTAATGCTAATGGCGAATTAAAATGTGACAAAATGTCATCTTCTGGGACTGCTAGACTATGATGTCTTCCTTTAGCATGAATATTGCAGAGTAAAATTACCTGGTAGTTGACAGCATCACCATCCAATAGTTTAGACATGTCCAGACTACAGAGCTTAGCACGTCGAATTTCTGCCTATATGTGATGAAACAAGCAATGCAGTAAGATGGCAAGAAATTCATAATGAGAATTTGAGAATCTATACGCACTGATCACTTCATTGTTTACGCATTCTGTAAACAATGAAGATAGACACACAGGATGGGTGTCGAGCATAGACTTTAGCCTCAGATTATAGTGATTAATTTGTCATAACTTATCCTAATGATGTCTTATTTGTCTGAAGTCTTATTTTTAGTGTTGCCACCTAGTTCAGCAACTATGATTGAGGTTTTAGTATTTATCACACATCATGAGCCACATTGATCAGAACCATCAGAGCCTTACGTACCAGAGAATAAAAACAAGAATACCTTGGGATGTTCAAGAGCAAACCAAATATTTGAGTCTGATAAATCAACATTGGAGTTTCCATCTAGAATCTTGCACAAGCTGTCAACTACCTGACTTTCTCCTTTTGATTGAACTTTTGCATCCTTAACAAGAAAATAGGCAGATATCAACATAGAAAACACAAAATCAGTATGTGCAACAGAGCAAGTAATGTTAAAAACAACAGAACAGGCATATCATTATGAAACAAACCTCCATGAACTTATGAAAACTGTTACGAAACTCTTCTGGGTATTTTTCATTGATAACAACTAAAACTTGCTTTGCCCATGTTCCTGCCAACAATTTATAAGCAAATTGTAAGCACACGCGATTCAAAATTATAGAATGATACACCGCAAAGATATCACAGAGACAGATATTCTTTTTTCAAATATGCAACAATATCATTGTTCTGCTAAACATACCCGTCTGTGGCAGTTCTGAGTTATTAGTCTGGGCTAGTCTCAGGCATGAAAAAAGAAACCGAGAGACTACAGAATCAATAATTTCCTTCATAGGAACATCCTTCAGCATTGATAGTAAAGCAGTCTTGTAGAGATCATCAGACTCACTGTGGAAAGAAAATGGTCAAAGAAATGATAAATAATTAAAATATGACTTAAAAGTTGAGCCTACAAAGCACAAAACATGTATACACTGCAGACCTGTAGTCAAATAATGAGGAGACAAATGTTCTTAGGAATTTTTCAATATTAAACCTCCCAGCGAGCCCTGAAATGATCTGTGACAGATCCCTTCAAAAGAAAACACGATTATTCTTCAGTAATAATTTGTGGCAATTTACATGTTGAAGGCACATTCTGCAAACCAAGTACCTGAATCTTATTATGCTATCCAATACTTTCTTCGGAAGCAGTGGCCCAGATTGCAACTGAGATTAACAGAACAAATGGCATGGGAAAAGCAAAACAATATTAATGCACTAAAAAATAGTTGAATCGCAAATTTCATGATCAGCCAAGAATATAGTAATTAGTGTGCTGTGAGAGATTTGGAGTCAAAGATTGCAAAGATTTAAACTTTAGATTGCAATGTTTAGAACTTTAGAAGACATGTTGTAATTTAACGGAGCTCTGCATTTCAAAATACAAGTCAAGACATTGTGAACAATTGAGTAGGTATGATACACAGCCTAAGTCATATCAAACCTCAGTCAAAAAAAATTAGAATGGCCAGGGAGGTCAGCTAGTAGGAGTCCATAGAAGGGAAAGTCGGAAAGAAATTAAACCCAAAGTGCTTGATTACTGCTCTCTCAAGCAAGGAGACTATACCACTCAGGGAAATGCAAAAAACGCAGAGAAAGAGCAACATAATCAAAAGTTGTACAAATATTCATCAACCAAATAAGACAAACTTAAAGAAAGTACAATCGAACAACAATAGTGAAATGGGTTATGTTTGCAAGAGATATAAAAAGTTACTAAAATACACTAATAGAGGTAAACGTATACCTAGTGCACAAATTTTTACAAATTTTCAGCTGAAAACTCTACTTTCATATGTTGTGACGTTGTTTGTCAATCTTTTGCATTCTTGTATCACCAATACTTCTCTATAGAAGGAAATCACATTAAAAGAACGTCGAAATATAAAAAAAGGGACTCGATTTAGTTTATTAATCGGATATAATATTATATAATACTCCCTCCGTTTCAAAAAACATGACCATATACTCACTTTTTCTTGTTTCATAATACTTTACCATTTCAAATTTTTTCCCATCTCTTTCCATTTATACCCCTAATAATTATCTTTATCATAATCATTACACCTTTTCATATTTCTCCAAGCAAATAATTAACTCTATATTTGATAGGGGTAATATAGGAATAAAAAAATTTCTTAATATATGTGCAATGTCCAAATTGTCATGTATTTTGAAACGGAGGGAGTATATGTTTTTCTGTGTGTATATAAATAGCAATGTGTTAACCAACTTAATAATTAATATCCTGGAAAAGAACAAAGTTTCAACAGTCAACGTTTAATAAAAAAAACCAATTATGGGTACAACAGTCGGTGTTACCTGGACAAGACTGATTAGGGCCATCATTGACATATCAATCCACTGTAAATCAGTAGATTCAGCTTCTTGAGAAAGCTCAGCTATTGAGCACAACAAGCTGTTTACAAGTTTATTTGACAAATCAGCTCTATTTGCCAACACTCCAACGATCATTAAAGCACCAGCCTAAAATATGCATGTCAAGGTTGCGTAAGTTAGCAAAATGAACTTCAATAATCAATACAATCTGATTAGAAGGAAGAATAATCCAACAAACATTTTCTTTTTAAGACCAAAAGCAGGAGTTTGCTAATGCATTCTTGAAACCTAAAAAGAAAAGGAGCAAAGAACAACAAATGGAAAAACCTAACGTTTTTCCACAGATCCACAGCAAGGAACCCCAAATGAGCACTAGATGTTTTATGATACTAATTAAAATCAGATTCAGCTATGTATGAAAGTTATTCACAAGTTTAAACAATCACAATTAGAGCAATTGTTACGAACTCATTCAAGCCCCAAACCTTTTGAGGAACTATAGAACACAAGATGAAAGCATAAAGTTACCTAAAGTGACATGCAACCATACCTTGTAATCTGATATGCCTTTTGCTCCTGACTGGATTCCAGCAACAAAGGGCAGAATTCTCTTCACAAGATCACTATCAACAGTATCAACAGAACCTAACACCTCAACAACAACAGTGATACTAAAGATGATAACAGGAGTGGATTGTTGGTCCTTCTTAATTGGGGTTGCCTGTAAGAGAGGAAAAAAATCAGATGGTGAGAAAATCCTCACAAGTCACAAGGCTCTATATCATGTAGCCCAGATCCTTTAGGATATAAATAGAGAACTCACATAGTTGCACAAACTTTCCATAACTCCAAGATCTCGTATGCACTGCTGCACAATAACCTTTCTTGGAGGGGGTGCACCAGAGGTTTTTACACCATCAAGAAATTTCCACTTAGTGTTCCTGTAACATAGCATGTGTAACATGTATTGAATCCCAGATGGTGATCACATAAAATATAATATTGATTCATAAGACATGAAATCTTTTTTACCCTAAATCAATGAGTTGCACGATCCGAACAAAAGCATGAGTGTCATGATATGGTAGAGCACAAAGGATTAGTTCTTCCATATTATACACGTGAATCCTACATATATGAACGCCGCACATTAGCGAAAGCAGATCCTGCAGGGGGCGAGGAAATTTCAAAATATATCTAAATAGGGTTAACAGCCTACTTGTAACGGCGTATCAAGTACTCAAGGGTCTTAAATGCGGCAGGTAATCTTAGATGTCCTGAGATTAATCTCAGGTACGAAGTTAAAGTTATGTTAATACGATTATTTTCCTCCATGTTCATCAACTCTCGATCCAGTCCTCTGCTTTTATGACTAAACAAATCATTTTTGTAGGCTCTGAAATGCTCATCAACGCTCACTAGAGACTCCAAACCTGGGAAAAAAATTTACAAGAAACAAACTTAGTCCATTGAAACAAGATGGGGGATAAAGTTGTCTGTAGAAGGAAAACAAGAACTTTCTCTCCATTTTCAACACCAATTACAATGATTCACTTGGTACAATACTCGAAAGATATCAAGATCAACCACTTCAAAAAATCTAGCATCATCAATTCGAGACTATGCCGTAACTTAATCAACCCTTAGAATCGGCAGCATCAACTCCCACATACCAAATCCCCCAACATGAGTGAAGTTCTATCAGAAAAAGGGCAGGACACTAAGTCTTCTACTATTACCCAAACACATCTCCTACTTCCAAAATCCTTTTCCCTCCATAGAACTCTTAATTGAACACTTCATCTTCAACTCTTGCTAGCTCCCCTGTGGGATCAAAATTTCTAAAAATTGCACCTTGTGTATGCAAAAGCTACACCAGTTTATAGTTTACAATTCCAAAACACTAAACATATAAACTGTAATGACAATGTCTCATGTCCTAAGTTTTCCATGCACAACAAATAATATAACGGTATTACAAAAGGCTCAAAGGAAACACAATATACTGTAACGACGACTACGCCTCCGGTTCGGGGTTTTCCAAGTACAGCAAAATTCTCAAACGAATACGATACAGAAAACATACATGTAAAGCTCACTTAAGACTGATAGAATAGCAATAATATACATAACATGAAAGGAACAAATAGTAGTACCAGAAAGAGCGATGTTGAAAATGGTGTCCAAGTCCGTATCAGCAGCCTCCTTAGGATCAAAGAGGAGAGAAGGGCGGGTGAAGGGCTTCTTGAGCTGCTCAGAATCTGCTTTAACGAACGATTTTATATCCCGTAGCTGAGAAGCAATAGAGTTGGAAGCAGCCATCTTTGGTTGCTCTGTTTTTTCCCGTTCTGTTTTAAGAGAAACTCAGTAACAAGAGCGAGCATTCGGAAACGAAATTCAACTACAGAGAAGGAAGAGTTCAAACCGAAAGATGTCAGGGACAGGAGTTTGAGGAGGCAGAGAAGTTATGCCGGCGGTGAAGAACTCTTTCTACCAGGTCCGTCGTTCTGTCCTGGGTTGTCTCGGGTCCTTCCTAGGGTTGTTTCTCAATTGAAATAAATTTGTATATAAACAGGCCCGCTCCAAATGAATTTAGAGGACAGACTCGTGATCGGCCCAGTTATTTAGCTCAGTTTTGGCCATCAACTATATTATCTTCTTTTTTTTATCAAAACTATATTAGCTATATACATACTCAAACAAAGCGGAACAATTAAATATACATAGAGATGCTGCTCAAAAAGAAAATATACATATTGATAGAGTTGTTAAATGGGTCGGTTCTGTCAAGTTTAGGTTCGGATTGAGTGCGAGTTTGGATCAATCAGTTTGCAAGTCAAGGTAGGTCGTCGGTCAGTTCGGTTCGGTTCAATCCAAAGAGTCAAGAGCTCGACTTTTGATAATTATTAAAATAATATCATAGTTAAATAATAATATTTATCAAAAATAAATTTTGTATATTTATTTCGCTTTATATAATAAGATATATCATAATCTTCGAATAAATTTCGTTTATTCTGCATATATAAGAAACCGGGTCAACACAACAAGTTCGGGTCCGTTTCGAGTTTTACCCCAATGGAGTTCGGTCATTCGGGTTCAATTTTTCTCTTAAGCCACTATTTTTCAAGCCGGATATCAACCCTAAAATTCTCGACCGTTTTTTCAAATCGGATCAATTTTTGCCAGCTCTAAATGGCTTCATAAGGATTAATATTTTAAATTAGATTATTTGTAGTGTTGCCTTGTAAATATTACTTGTATCTTGTACGAAAGACATTATTCAAGATTGATTATTAGTTTTATACATAACCTTTTAATAAAAAAAAATATGAAACTTGCATTACCTTAATTGTATAAAAAATATTTTTATAAAACTAGATTTACCCTACTAACGATAAAGGAGAACTCAAGTCTTCACAATAATTGGCACCACATTTTGTTTGGAAAGTTTGCGCGGACTGCCTTCTAACAACGGAGAGACTGAATAGATTTTATGCCAGAGTGCCCAATACATGCTCTCTTTGTAATACTCGAGAAGAATCTACTAAGCACCTATTGTTTGAATGTGATTTCACTGTCACAATGATTCGACACCTGGAATATCGAATTGGAGGAGGGATTGTCATTAAAGACGAGGGCGATCTGAACAATAGTATTACACAAACCATCAAGGCCAACAAAGGAGACACCATTATACTTTTTCTTTGGTGCGCTATTTGGATGCACCGAAATAACTGAATTTTCAACGCAGAAAGGGCACTAAGTGATGAGAAACCGTCTGATTTGGCCTTAGCCAGCTACTCTCAATGGAAAGTGGCGGAACAGTTAGAGTGCAAGCAAACGGTGAAGCGGCAACGGCCGAGGTCCCCTACATGGAAGAAACCAAATAGGGGATGGGTAAAACTAAATTTTGATGGTTCTCGGCGTTCCAACTCGTCCACGCATAGCGGATTTATTTTGAGAGACAATAACTCGAAAATTATTGCCTTGGATAGACGGAAGTTGGCTGCCCCGTCCATCCTCCAGGCTGAAGCACTGGCAGCTCTGGATGGGGTGCGAAGGGCCAAGACCCTTAATGTAACAAAGCTAGTGGTTGAAGGTGATAACTTATGTGTTATTAACAGTATTACGGGGGCATGGAGATGTCCGTGGGAGATCCAGACAATTATTAGTGACATAAGAGACCTACTTTCTCTTTTTGAGGAAGTTCGCGTTTTTCATTGCTATAGGGAAAGCAACAGAGCGGCGGACTACTTAGCAGCTAGGAATGTTGATCCACAACTCCTACTAGCTGGTGTGATGACAACCTGTGAGACACATTACTGGGAAGACTCCTTGAGGACGACTTTCGGATTAAATGAAGGAAGAATTCGAGAAGCCAAAGAGTTTTTGAAGATCATCCGGGCGGATAATTTAGGCTGTCCTACACTGATTAGGAGGCCTAGTGTTTTCCCTTTTTTGTACAAAAAATAATAATTGGCACCACATTACACAAATATAATAAAATAATCTGTTGGATTTTCTTAAAGAGATTCCATACAATTTATTTACAAAATAGTTAAATATAAATATTTTAAAAATGTCTAGAACTACAAAATTGGTTATATTAAAATTTGATCTTATGAATATGAAAATAATATTATTATTTTTACTAAAAACATGATCTTTTTCTAGAACTACTTTAGCTAATATCACTAAATAATATCCATAAACAAGTAATGAAATCCTACAATAACATCTTTAAAGCAAAGTCAGAGGACCTATCAAATAAAGTATTATCAAATAATATCTTTGATAGGAATCAAATAGGACTACATTACCAACAAACTATTTTAATAATAATTTATTAAAGTAGGTAAATCTCAAATGATATAAAAGATTTTACCTTATTTCATAATATTTATTAGTTGAAAATCTTATATATATACATATGTATATATACATATGTATAGACTATGGAACAATATTAGTTGAAAATATTGATGAACTCAAATCTTATATATATACATATATATATACATATGTATATATATATATACATATGTATAGAGGAGGGTTCAGGTAAAACACCTCTTTTAGTGAAACGGATGAATTAATAGTAGACGTTGGATTACCATGAAACCAAGGGTCTAGATTCGGCGGGATATTTGAAAATAATGAGTGAATTAAAGAAAAAACACAATTAGTTATACCTTCAATTAAGCTTCCATAATAGTAGGGAGAAGTTACCGTCCAAATTCAAACAAGATTTTCTCAAAATGAAAGTTCCTAAATTTAAGGGTTGTATTTTTTTTCCAAAAATCAAACAAGATATGAGAAAAAAAATCACACAAATCTCATGTATCATTCGTCACCCATTACAAATTCTATCGTGTTACTTCAATATTCAATAAGATTGATTTAATATTCGACTGTACCAATATTTGAATTTATCAAGTCAATAGTTGAATATGATTGAACATTTCCCGAATATTATTACAAGGTTATTGTAGTTTGGCGTGGTTTGAATATGCAATCGATTTTGTCGAATTTGAATTATATTGTCTTATTTGAGGTAAAACCACACGCAACATACATACATTGAATATGTACTTGTAATAATTGAATTTGACAAAAACGGATAGTTTTATTTCTCGTTATGATTTCATGGATAAATACAATTTAATTGAAATTGAATACATTGTAAAATAAAGAAAGATGGATAATTGTTGATTCTTTAGGATGCATCGTCTTCTTTGATCCCTACCATGCTTCTTCCATTCTCTTATTACTTTTGTATGTTCTTCAATCATGTCGCTATATTCCAACCTTCAAAGCTGCATATTCCACAAATAAACATAAACATTCAAAGTGAAATGGCTACGAATTCAATGTTTTATTAGATTCAAATCATACTTTATATATTCATATATTTATAAGAACATTCATGTGATTATCTTAAAATTTCTGGTTATGATACACAAAATTCAAGTTACTACATCAATTTAAAACATAAATTCACAAACCATGACATTCAAAAACCATAAATTCACAATTCAAATAATACATAGCAACATTCGAGTTCCTACAATCATTGATTCAAAATCACAATTCTAATATGCTATATTCAAATAATTATTAAGTACATTCATGTGATTATCTTAAATAATTCAAATTATGCTACCAAATATTCAAGTTACTACTTCAATTCAAAAGCTATATTCACAAACCATTGTATTCGAAAACCATATATTCACAATTCAAAATATATATATCAAAATTCAAGTTACTACATCCTCGATTCAAATCATACTTTTAGTATGCTATATTCAAATAATTTATAAGAACATTCATATGATTATCTTGAAAATTCAGACTATACTATACATCAATTCAAAAAATATATTCGCAAACCATTGCATTCGAAAATTATATATTCACAATTCAAATCATACATATCAATATTCAGGTTACTACATCATCAATTCACATATATATTTCATTATAAATTCAGGAAATATAATTATATATTCAAAATATTCACCTCAAGATTCAAAGTACTAGTCCTATTTCAAATCTAGGTTTAACGTACACAAATTAAGGCCGATTCTAAATCCTACTAACAAATCACAAACTCAAAATACCCAATTTGAATTTAGGTTTACAAACTTGATTTTAACTACCATGTTCGAATTAAAGCAAGTTTGACTTTAACAATCAAAAACTCGGATTTAATTAGCTACCTAGTTCAAATTTAGTTTTATAAACTCAAAATTACCAAAAAAACATATATTCATGTTGAAGATTGAAATGCAATGCTTTTATTGGAAAAAAATTATGGGCAATTTGCGAAAATGCCCCACCCAGAAAAACGGTTTGCAAAAACGCCCCTTAAAATAAAAAAATAGCGAAGCATGCTGTTTTGGGCGTTTTTGCAATAAAATTTACATTATTTTGTATTTTCTTTTAAATAGAAGTTTATTAAAAAAATTATTATAATTACAATAAAAGTATTTAGCCATAAATTTTGGAATTATTTTTAAATACAAAATAAAAAAATAGAAAAAGAAAATATAAAATAAGAAAATACTATTAGAGCATTAAGATTTTTTGGAAACAATGAAATATTGTAGAATATATGGTGGAAGATATTTTTGAAGATATTTTTTGAATATATAAAACGTAAATAAACATGGAGGATTTTTTTGTTGAAGATTATCTTCGTTTGAACCTTCTTTGTGATTATCTTCGTTTCATCACAAAGTAGGGTAAAATTCATCCTGTCACCTTGAGTAAGCATCTTGTCATACACAACGAAATATCCTGTCACAATAAAATAAAAAAACCGGCGAGCGAGCGATAGGATTTCGGCGAGCGAGAGAAATTTGGTTGATTTTGTTTTTTGTTTGGTTTTTTGGTTTTTTAGGTAAGATTTTCTTCTTTAGGTAAAATTTTTTGTTCGACCCACCGAGAGGATTTCGGTAAGATTTTAAATTTTCCTTTAATTTAAAAAAAAAGGATAGATAAAAAACGAAATCTTTTTTAACATTAAAATATTTATAAAATCTTTTTATTTATATTTTTTTAAATTTGGATAAAAAATAAATTTTGTTAAAATAGTTTATTTCACAAATAAAATATTAATAAAAAGAGTAATTTTTGATTTTTTTAAAATATTTCGTTTTTTATTTTATTTGATATAAATTTCTCATTTTTGGGCATGAATGTAATATTTGTAGGCATAATCGCAATATTTTTAGGCATTTTTGCAAATCGAGAAAAAAAGGGTCATATTTGCAAACGAATTATCAAATAGGGGCATTTGGTACTAATTCCCCAAAAATTAATGTAGACAAAATTCTTCAAAGTTGCTCAAATTGATTCAGCCATGGAAATTGAATTACCATAGCCATGTAAAAGAAGTGAAGAATAAGTGCAAAATTACTCACCGATTATAGCTACCATCGGAGCATATTGTCTTCATTGACTCCATGGTTGGGAATTGCTCCTCCATTGAGAATTACGCCAGAAACTGAATTATCATGGCAATGAGAGTCTTTTTATGAAAGCATAAATTGGAAATAAAAACTAAAAAGGCAAGATATGGAGAGAGAGAGAGAGAAATCCGGGAGATATCAAATAAATTGATTTGGTGTGATATTTTTTTATAATTCAAATATTCAACATTTTTAACATATCTGGACCGTTCATATAATTAGATCCAAGAGCTATAAATTGTTCACCGGTTTCACCGTAAAGAGTGGTTTCATAGGATCCTTATTCTGTATATATGTATATATATATATATATATTTTGAGAGTTTAGACATTTGATATACAAACATATCTTTATATATTATATATATTATTTTTATTTAATCTTTTTCAAATAACTGAACTATGTGGAATAATCTATTTTTTTGCCAATGCACCTAGAAAATTTAATATGTGATTACTCGTAGATGGTACGGGTCGGGGTTAAACTAGTTTGAAAAACTTTTTTTTATCTTATTAGATGTACACTTTATCTTATTATTATGTACACGGTATCCTTTTTTAGTAAATACTGTATAATGTTTGGGGATTTCAAATTTGATGGAAAAAAAACTAAATTTAGTGTATTACTTTTATAAGGGGTGATTTGTCGTAATGCAATGACAAAATTTGCTACCATATTCATTTATGGTAACTACTAACTAGTATAAGTGTGCATACCCTATACTTGTACAAGTTCTGTATATGAAGAAGTAATTAAGGAGTAGAAAATTTTGTGTTACGAATCTAATATTTCTTAGAAAACTAGTTATAACCCGAGCCTTGCCCGGTTTTTTTTCAAATAAAGTTTAAAATATATTAATTTGCATACAATATTAGTATTATAAATTGAATATATAATTTATTTGAATCGAATATGTATTAAATCTCAAAACTATAACATTTAGAATTTGTTAAATGATTAATTTTATTACATTGAAACTATGTAGAACAAACTCGAATTTGATGATGTGAATCTAGTTAATGATCTAGTACTTGTCCAAAAACACTTTTAAATAAAAGTTTAATACAAAAATTACACATTATTTATGAATAGTATAACTTCATGTCATATTTCTATCTTTAAATTTGAACATATAAAACCATGTAAATATAAATATACATTGCATTATTAAAATAAATACAAATAACCTTTGTTCACCGTTAATTTGGTCCAAAACATCGGTGTCGAACGGAAGTATAAAATAGTCGACTCAATTCACCCATCGGTCAACTTAATCTTGCAAAAAAACCATAATGACTTGGCCGAACCGATCTATAAAACTAACGATGTAAACCTATACTCAATCTCGAACTAAACCAACTGACCCGAACCCAACTTAACCAAACTTGCAATGACCCTACCCAGTTGACACGAAATTTCAACAACTCAAACTTGTACCCAATCTGCTTCCATATGAACAACCTATCGAACCGATTTTAAATTATTGCTTATACCCTGTACGGGACACGATCAATAACATTTTTTGACATATTATTTATTTAATAAAAGAATGTATAATAGTATTATTAGGAATTAAATATTCATAGCATATTTTTTATCCGAAATTGTTACAATATTTTATCGATCCAAAATCATGATTCAATGTTAAGAATAAATTTAAATTTAAAATTTATATGATATGACTTAAATAAAAATCATAAATAAAATATTATCATTTAGCTCCAAAATATATTTGATTAACTAAAAAATTCATATGTGATATGAAATGAAATCTCATTCTCAATTGAAACATTTTGTCAACATATATATTTTCATAATTAACAAGATTTATATACGATGATAGAAATCAAAAAGTAAGTTAATTATGACTTAGTTACATAAATCTTATAGTTTTTGACCAAAAAAAACATAAATCTTATAGAAAAAAAAGATTTTATAGTGATAATAATTTTTAAAATAAAATGAATATTTTAATAGATCTTATAAGATTATAATTAGTTTAATAATAGTATCATTATAGAGCAATACAAATTATAAATGAACACTATAGCACAGCTTTAGTTTATATATTTTTTATTTATCAATTCCTTTTTAAAATATATTGACATTATTTTATTTTTAAAAATAATATTTAGTGATACATCTAGTTACAATTAAGTAAGTCGACGCTCTTAGTTTTTTTGTCTGCCCAAACCCATACAACAACTGCAATAAGCCTACCGATTGGTCCATTAATTTTAATGAAACACTCAACCCTAACACAAGATGACCAAACTCGACTGAACCCGTAAATCAACATAGTCACTTTTTTATTAAAATCAAAAGATCTTTTTTTAGTAAAAGAGGATTGTAACTTTCTGATTAATTAACTAAAATATTTGATTAATAGTATTTTTTAAAATATTTTTATTCATATTAAATTTACTAATATAAGATTTGGTATAATCAAACAATGGATTAAATATATTGTTCAACATGTGTGAATAAATTAAGAATATGTTCATTAATAGTATTTTTTACAAATCATAGTTTATTAAGAAGATTTGGTATTAGATTAAATAAAAATAGTTATTGTTACAAATATTAATTAAAAGATCAACTTGATCATTTATCATAACAACTTTTGTTTATTGCAAATCATTAAGTCAAAATCATGCAAACTTACCATCAAAATTTAAGATAAAATTCAATTAATATGAATATTAACTAAAATAGGAGATTACGTAACATAAAGAGATTTTGTATACACATGTGGATTGAAATCCGTGATCACTTATCAATATGATATATATTTGTCTATTAGGTATATTAATTTTGTTGTAAATAGATAGAAAATCAGTATAAAAATATGTTAATAAAAATATGGTGAAAGGTTTATAAAAAACGTAATGACAAAATTGCCCTTAACTGCTTCAGGTTTAGAAGTATACTAGAAGATGACCCGTACCTTGTACGGGGATGTTATTTATTTATTTATTGCTTTGTGTATGAATTTAGTATAACTTTTACAAATATTATCATATGTATACTTTGTTTTAAAACGACGCTTATTTTTTAGAGTATAAAATGACATAATTCTTGTATATCATCATATATATAAATAAATTTTATTCATATAGTTATTTTTTATACATACATAAATATATGTATTTAAATAATTGAGGAAGAATGACATAAGATAAGATGCATTATCACATTTTATTAGCCATTGATACAAATCTTTTAGCATTTAATTAAGTTATGTAAACTAACTTATATAATAAAATCAATAAGTTTAAATAAAAACTCGGATTAATCTATTATGATGTTGAAGATATAGATAATATTTAATAAGTTAAATAAAAAACCAAATTATCTCGTATATATGTTAATGTTTTTTGAAAACATAGTTAAATAATAAATATATAAATATGTAATAAAAATGTTAACGTATTCTCTTAATTAAGAAATCTATCTTTTTTTCCAAAGCGTAATGAGTATGCAATATTAGCGATGTATATGGTAAATAAAACATCTACTTTTTTATTGATATTTTTATATGATACGATAGTAAAAATGTAGTTGATATATTATTTTAATAGAATGAATGTTTGTCTTAAATATAATGGTAGAATTTGCTATGATTGATGATTTTTAAAAATACCATAATAAAACTACGAAAAATAATTTAAAGTTAATATGATATTTAATTAAATGGGTAAAATATTATGATTATGAGAGTTATAGATTATGACGAAAAAAAATATTTTTTTTAAATAAAAGGTCTATGATAGACCTATGTTTTAATTATATGTGTACATTGATAAGATAGAGATTTATATATTTGGAATTTTGGATAGAATTATTAGTTAAACAACTCCAATTCTAAGATAGAACTAACTAATATCTTAATTAAGTATGCATAAGATTATGATAAAATCAAGATTTAATAAGATATATTTTTAAATAAGGGGGTGATGTGGCGCAATATGGTGCCAGAATTTGCTTCCGCTTTAGTATATAGTAATAGATACTAGTGGCAGTACCCGTGCCTTTGAAGGCACGATTTAATTTAACTAAAAATTTGGTTTAAATTATATATATAATAATTCAAAAAAATAGTTTGATATAAAATCTTGTATTATTTTATTTAAGTTTTTTCTTATGAGATTTATTTTAATGATAAAATATTTCTACGATAATATATGCTTTATATTATTTTAATGATAAACTTCGCAAATAAGGATTAGACATGCGTACTAATCCTAGCAATATATTAGGAGTAGTAGTAAGATATGCATACTACTACTCCTAATAGATTTGGTAAGTTAGGATTTGTGTTTTTTTGGATAAATTCTATATCATACGGTTAGTTTATTTTTTTAATTTGGTAGATATGTGTACTAATCCTAGCAATATATTAGATTGATTTTTTTTGGCTAGATATGAGCATACGGTAGTTTATTTGGTAAGTTAGGATTTGTGTTTTTTTGGATAAGTTTTATAGCATATGGTAATTTATTTTATTAAATTCTAATTAATTAAAAAGTATTAGTAAATAAGAAGAAATTTAATATGGGGTCTACAATGAAATTTCAACCAATCAAACAAATTGAATTGTTTTATTAAAGATGGGTGATGTGTCTAATAATAATGTGACACATGTCGGACTAAATATTAAATCTAACCTCCGCTTTAGTATATAGTTATGATATTGATTATAAATTCACTAATATAAAATCATCTAAATAGGGTAGTATATGATATATTTATATTAATATCGATTATGAGTTTAAATTTATTCAATAGTCGATCAATAATAAATGTTACATATTACTAACATCAATATTTAAAGTTATTTAATTTAAATGATATATCTATTGTTTATATCTGTGTTAATTAGATGGTTAATCTTGTTAAAATAGTATATCTGCATTTTAACATGTAAACTGTAAACGTATCTCGGTTGTCCAATTAAGTGCATCTAATGAATATGACAAAAGGCACTTAGGGGTATTTCGGAAATTATAAACAAAACTTAAATGTTGCTTTCGCTTTCACTATTCTATTTTCCCTTCTCTACTTGAGCCTTCCTTAGCTCTCAAATTTTTTGATTTCCCTTGCTCTTGGCGCGCATAAGCGACTCTCGTTAAGAAAATACGACAACATCCAAACTCACCTTGCCTTTTGACGACCCGAAATTGATCCAAATGCTTGTAAATTAGGAATTTGTCGAAGTTGTCGGGAACACTAATTAGATCCCATCTGAGAGGGTGAAAGGACGGGAAGGGGAGCAATCTAGACTTGCACATCGTGAGGAGCCGGGGGTACCACTCGACGACGTCAGATTCATTGGCGGAGTGGACGGATTGAGCGTCAGAGTGGAGGAGGAGGGAGGTGTCGGTGAAGCGGAAGCAAGGGAGGGAGGGGTAGCGTGGAAGGGAGAACTTGTGGAAGAGAGTGGGGTAGCGACAAAGGAAGTAGAGGACGTGGATGCATGGTGTGGTCGAGATTCCATTTCTAGTCAGCGACAGAGCGGGGGCAAGGAAGCCGGTGGGGGAGGATTGATGGCAGTTGTCAGAGCGCTAGATATCGTGGCGATAGAAGACTTTAAGATGCGCATTTTTCAATAAAAGTCCTAAGTGAAAAATGTTTTTTCTTCATTGAGTTGTGATTCGCTCTATTTTGTATTGGTTAACTCTTGTATTTTAGGGGATTATTGAGTGTGTTTAGGTTAGAGTTTGTGCATAATTGTAATATCTAGGGCGAAGACACAAGGATGCAAGATTCAAGAGTTTTAAGGCGTTTTGAGCTGTCTGCGTGACACCACTTTTTTGAGAAGGCCATATATGGAGCTACAGAGGTCGGATTGAGCTGATTCCGGTGCCATTGGAAAGCTAACTTCAAGGGCTTCAATTCATCTTTTTACACCAAAGTCAGATTCCAAGCCGAAAATGGTCAAAACAGCCTCCGAAGTGACACCAGAGGTTCTGTCCGAATACCGCGACCGCGGCCTGGCCGTACAGGGGTCAATAGGAAAAACCGGGGGCAGTACAGGGGTCTGTTTGAACATTTCTAGGTAGGGGGGGTCAATAGGAAAAAACGTACAAGTACAGGGGTCTACTTATGTATTCTGCCATTATAAAATAC
Organism: Polygonum maritimum; assembly: GCA_963924305.1. Classification (NCBI taxonomy): domain Eukaryota; kingdom Viridiplantae; phylum Streptophyta; class Magnoliopsida; order Caryophyllales; family Polygonaceae; genus Polygonum; species Polygonum maritimum. Next base: position 12,828,533 of record OZ002732.1, on the reverse strand, counting down.
CATAATTCTCATATATAATCAAATATTTATAAAAATAGTTATATATATAATTTATATATGAACTATCAACAAATAAATAAATATGTAGTTAAATGATCGAGGAAGAAATCCATGCGATAAGATTTATTATAAATTTTATTAAAAAATATAGGTGATATTTAATAAAAAATAAAAAATAAAACCAAATTATCTTGTATATACGTTATTATGTTATGAAAAATGAATAAAATAAGAAGTAAATAAAAAATAGGGATTGAATTATCCAAGCATGAATTTTATTTCCATATAAAAAAAACAATGAAATTAATTTTATCCATCAAGTTTGTGGTTGTTCAATAAGAATAATATAGGTAGACAAACCATAAAAATGGAAGATGCGTAATTAATTTTGTACGTGATTAAGCTTGTTCAAAATTTTGTCATCGGTGACTAACAATCATCGGCGTAATTAATATGTAATACTTGTAATTAACTTTTGATGAGATGCGATAATTTAAATAATATAGGTAGACAATGAAATTAATTTTGGTGTTCATAATTTTATTCATGTAAAAAATAGATAAGATAAGAAATTCTACCCAAAAAAAAGTAGATAAGAAAGAGAAAATTTTGCAAAAATTATATCCTATATGGAGAATAAAAGATAAATTTTCCAAGTCGTAGAAAGATAAATATTCCAATTCAATAAATGACAAAATAATTGATATAAAATATATATTTTAATAAAAGGGGTGATTGGCGCAATATGGTGGCGGAATTTGCTTCCGCTTTAGTATATAGTAATAGATTAATCTTTGACCTTTGTTTGAAGACTTGAGTTTCATGAAGATTATGGAGAACTAAACCTTTATAGGGTTTGTTCATCAATGAAGCTTTGATTGATTAGTTTGTGAGATTCTAAATCCTTTTCCTATTCCTTTGGTTATTATTGATTCTCTTGTGCTTAATTATATGATTATTGATTGTTTCTCTAAGAGTAATTAACCTATTGAATTGATTGATTTTCTACTGTTGGGACGGGTTTGGACCGTGGACAAACCTATTATGTGAAAACAACTTAAACCTAGATCTGTTGTCTATGCAACTAGGATTTAAGAAGAGAATTGATTGTTTGCTTGTGAAATTGACTCGTAGCTTGATTTCTCTTGCATGTATCCTATATATCCTTGTTCTTAATGCTAATATTGATTTGAGCGTCCTCTATCATTGTTAAGTATTTCCTGGACCGTGGACAGGAAATTAGTCAAGATTAGGATTTGAATTAACCATTGGATTAAAAGGAATTGGTGTGAATCAATGATCAAACGACTCTTTTAAAGTGGATTTGTTGAATGAACCTGTCTTTAGTACTTTGATTGATCTTGTGAAACTGTCGATTTGTCTTCTTGCTTTGGTGATTGAAACTCTCTCATTGAAATCCCCCTCTTTGTTCTTAGTTGATATAAATATTAGGCTAAATACCTCAAGCTCTCTAGGGTTCGATGCCATACTTGCTCACTATACTTAGTTTGTGTGTTTGGGTTATCTTTGACTTTGGATACAACGATTTTGCCCGAGTCAAGTTGGATTTTACATGAACTTACTATGCACTTATGTAAACTGGCTATAATATTAAGTGAACGTAATATTTTAACAATGAACCTTACAACAAAAAATGTGTGTTATGTATGTACCTTTTTCTTAATTGAGTTGGATTTTACATGATATACTATGATTTTTATGTGAACTTGCTATAATATTAAGTGAACATCATATGTTTTGTCGAACAAGCCTCGATTGACGTAAAAAGCAGTATGTTCACCACATAAAGAAAGTATAAACTATAAACATAAATATATGAACCATGAACAAAAATATAATAGGTGAACAACACAAAAAATGTGATTTACAACATGTCAAACCGATTCAAGTCTAGGCAGGTCATTGATCGGTTCGGGTCGGTCCAATAGGTCAAGAACTAAGTTTTTTAACAATTATTCTATTCTAAAAGCTATGGACAACTTTTGTTTTGGACACATGTTACACCACACATCCGTAATGTGCAAATACCGTCTGAAAATTGCTAGATGTCTCACACAAATAGTGAGATTTGCATCTTGCTCTTACATGTAAATGAGGCCATTATCCTTTCACCTCATTTTATTTTTCTTTTTAGTTTTTCCTTTTATACTTGATCCCACTAATTTAATTCTGATTTTTGCTTTTTATTATTTTCCTATATTTTCTTATTTTTTGTTTATTCCCAATTCAATTATGGGAAATTTTCACTAACACCCACTTCAGCCCGGACGAGCACCCTCTTCTACTAGGATTTAAGCCACTTTCAAACACAATTTCGTCCGTTCTGTTTCCGGCTCCAACAGGTTCTAGGCCAACTGTGAGTCCGACGAGCCAACAGTTCACCAGAGGTGATAACACCGACGATATGCCACTCATGACGGAGAAGCTTGCTACACAATCAAGCATGTTGCTGACAGTATGCGGCAGATATCGTCCGGCGATGTTCGTGCTCCATGTCGCTCCCAATGGCGGTTCGAATATACAGGCGACGACGACAAGGAGGGGTGGAGTGACTTAGACGGTCGATGTTTCGACAGGGATTATCGTTACGTTATGTGTTGGCGGTGTAGTGCTGATGGAGCTTTTGGTATTTGAGATTTTTCAAGTGTTTGCAAGAGAAAGAAGGGGGATAGATTGTGGAGCTTTTGCTTGCAATTCGAAGTTTTATTCGTAGGTAGGGTGTTTCTACTCAAATTAGGCTTTCAATTTGCTCCGAAAGTTTCAAATTGGAATTTAAGCATTTCGCTTCATATTGATCATGTGTTTAGAAGAGATCTTCAATTTGTAATTTTCTCATATATAAAGTAAGGAAATATAAGGAAATAATTAAAAAAGAAAAATCAAGTAATAAATTGATGGGCCTAAGTATAAAAAGGGAAAACTAAAAAGAAAATGAGGAGAAAGGACAATGAACCCCTTACTCAATCATCAACATGTCACACATGATAGACACGTATCACACATGTGACAACACCCCAATAAATAATTCCCACACGTAAATGGAGACACGTAGCAAAAGTTTTATATATGCAAATCAGTAATCACCACATGGAACCACCCTAATAAGATTACATCTTTATAAATAACCTCTCAAAATCCTACAATCCATCACATTTTTCCCTCAATCATCCATCTATCTTCACTACGCACTCTACTTTAAATACATGCACTCTGTATGCGACCCATAAATTATACTACGCTATCCAACTATACAACGATGAACAACGAAACTCACCATGTGGGGAAGGAGAGAAGATTAGAGAGGAGAGGATTTGGAAGGGAATGGACAAAGCTAGGCTGCGTTGGCGGTAGAGGATAAGTATCCAACTTCGCGACACATGAGAGGAGGAGAGAGAGAAGGGGAAGATTGTCGTGAAAGTGAATCTAACCAGTGGTGACGTCACCAATTCCGACCTTGACATTGTTACTATTCAAGGAAGTTGTAATTAGGGTAAAGAGGTTAAACAAACGGTAAAAAAATGATAGGGAAGGTTGAATTACGTGGACTACAAAATTTCTTATTCTCTTGTAGACTTTCAGTTAAATTCTGTCAAGATGACGACATTTAAAAAGTTTCGAGCTTCTTTATTGAGAAATTTTCACAAAACTACCGGAATTAATACATCAATTACACTTTACCAACACCAACTATTGCAAAATTATGACAATACCCCTAATGTATACATAAACTAAAATTTTCCAACACCTCTGACCGCCCTCTACTACCAGTATCTAAACCACTTCAGAGCATAATTTCCTCCATTTCGCCGCCGGCTCCGGTAGCTTCCAGGCCGATTGTAAGTCCGACAAGCTAGCCGTTCACCAGATGCGGCAATGCCAACGACATGCCACTCAAGGAGGAGAAGCCTAATGCGCAACCAAGCAAGTCATTGACAAGAGGCGACAAATCTCATCTGGTAATGGTCATGCACCCCGTCGATGACAATTACACCAACTACGTTGATTTTGGCCTCACATCATATTTAATTGAAAACTAACTGTATCACTTTATTATTTGATTTACTTAAATAAATTTATCCTTTTAAGCTTAAGTTATTTCTCTATATTTACATGATCAACTAGATTTTGTTACCTATTATATTAGATTTTTTTCTATCTTGATAACAAACTTGATTTTTTAGCCAAATAAATTGGGTAAACATACATCTTTTTTGATATATATTATAAAAGCCGTCTGTTTTTAAGCCACTACGTTGATTATGACTTCACATTATATTTAATTCAATACCATTTTTGTTATTTTATTATTTTATTTACCTAAATAAATTTATCATTTATAAGCTTAAGTTACTTTTCTATATTTACATGATCAACTACATTTTTTACCTATTATTTTAGAATTTTTTTTCTAACATGATAACAAACTTGATTTTTAGCCAAATAATATGGGTAAACATACATCTTTTCAATAATTTCCACTAATATACAAAACAATCCCACAATTTTCTCTCTATACAACACTTAAAGTTCTCCCCCTTGTCACATTAATGTCTGCTCTCTATTTTTTTTTTGGTGAAATGCCAGCTTTTTAATAATTTTAAATCACCATTATTTAGCCACGAAATATTTATCATATTGACTTGAATTCAATATTAAATAGTGGGCAACCTAAAAGCCTAATTGAAGACCCTTACAGCTTACCCCAATTAGCTTAGTGACCGTAGCCTTTATCTATCTATCCAACACTTAATTCATGGCCTTACAAGTCCATTGAGCTGTTTATAACTGCTTGTAATTTGGTAACTCATGACCTTACAAGTGCATCCTTAAAAAATGCCCAATTGAAGGCCCTTACAGCTTACCCCATCCGTATATAAAATGCCTAATTCAAGGCCTTTTAACCCCCACCTTCGTGCAAATTCCCCAATTGAACACTAACATTCACCTTCAGCGCAGGGAATATCACCGTGATTCACACCACCGCAACTGATTCACACCTAGCATCGTTTGAGAGAAGAGGTTGAAATGCTAGAAGTTGGACTCTGATTCTTCCCCTAAGATTCTGGCAAAACTGAATTGCTACTTCATGTGATTAGGAGAAGCTGAAAGAAATACCGCCAGAAGAGACCACCGCAAGCAAGATCGAAATCAAGAAGACGAACCCAGTAAGCATATGAAACTTGCTATCAAGGGTTAACAATTTTGGGAGTGGAAAATCTGAAGAAGGTGGTAGTGGTGTGTATGAGAAGGGCTCAAACTCTAAAGGCAAGCTTCATCAACTGTTGGATGCGAGTCATTGGGCGGACGTTGTTGCAGCTAGGTGACATAAATGTGGTAACGGTAATATGCATATGAGGTATAGGATTGAAACTATTGATCAAGTTTTTGGTGTAGTACTTTGAAATGCCCAGAAACAATGTTGATGACAAAAAAATAGGGATGGGATTGAATATGGTGTAGCAAGGTAGGAATTTAGTATGTAAAAACTAAAAACTGTTGTGTTTTGACTCCAAGTTGTTATTTATTGATGTTATGGCAAAAAAGACTGTGTTTTGTCTCTTGAAGTTTGAGAGTAATGTATGTTGAAGAGTAGTAATTTACAAGAGGGGGAACTCATGCGAGCAGATTAACAGTGCAATGGCGTTTAACTCAAGAGCGATATGTATTTTGGAATGTATTTAAATTTCGTGCATTAATTATAAAATAATAAGGATTTTGTTACTGATTTTGATTCACCTTCAATTGTTTGTGTTTATGATTTTGAATTATACTTGTCTAAATGTATGTAAATATTGCAAAACTATTCATCTATAGACATAATATTATTTATTAATACAACAACGATTTATGATAACAAGTATATACTTAAATTTCTTCCTCAAGGTTAAATAAATTCTATCTTTTTTTGTTTTATTTTCTAATTATTTAGAGCATATAAGTTTACAATCTCAATGACTTCATTTTAAAAACAACTTATACATAATAATATAAATATAAAAATATGACAAAGACATTTGAGTACTTCATATAGACTTTTACCCGTCCAGCGGACGGGATAACACTCTAGTACAAACATACAAATGGTCGTTTTTGAACTACCACATTAATTTTGACCCTACCTCATATCTAAAAACCTAATTTTCTTCTTATCTATTTATAAAAAAAACTTTTTTCAATTATTAAATCTTAAAGCTTTATAGGGTAAATCTTTAACATACCAATTATGAAAAATCTTTGAATATTGGAATCAACTTATTTCTTTAATTCAAGTAAAATTGTGGTTTCCGACATGTTCTATTAAATTACGATAAAATTGATCATTTTATTAATTGATGAAACATCGTTATTGATTACTTTTATATTTAAATTTATGATACTTGTTATTAATATATGCTAAAAATTGTAAGTAAAATATCAATTTATATTCTCATGATTAGGTTTTATAAAAATATATAAAGGAGTGTAAACGTGTTCTCATATCTTATATAAATTATTCAGGTTAAATGAACTTCAAAAACAATATCACTCTGTTTTAGAAAAAAACATGTTTATACAATAAAACCTTTTACATATTTTCCATATAAGTATTTAATTATAAAAGATCTAATTTTAATTTTAATATTTATAAGTTTAATAGTCATACATGACACGATAGATTAAGCTAGTTGAGTTATCTGTACTACTATAGTATAAAGCAGAGTCAATATCTTTACAAAAAAGTTTGTCACATGTCATTTGTATAATAAAATAAGGGCAATTTGCGAAAATGCCCTACCCAAAAAAACGGTTTGCAAAAACGCCCCTTAAAACAAAAAAATAGCGAAGCATGCTATTTTGGGCGTTTTTGCAATATAATTTACATTATTTTGTATTTTCTTTTAAATTGGAGTTTATTAAAAAATCATTATAATTACAATAAAAATATTTAGCCATAAATTCTGGAAATTAATTTTAAAAACAGAATTGAAAAAGAAAAAAAGTAAAAGAAAATATAAAATAAGAAAATAGTTTTAGAACATTAAGATTTTTTGGAAACAAAGAGATTTTGTAGAATATATGGTGAAAGATATTTTTTGAAAATAAAAAACGAAATAAACGTGGAAGATTTTTTGTTGAAGATTATGTTCGTTCTTCATGATTATCCGTTATTATCTTCGTTTCATCACAAAATAGGGTAAAATTCATCCTGTCACCTTGAGTACACATCCTGTCATACACAACTAAATATCCTGTCACTACTTTGGAAAATTAAGATTTTTTTGGAAACAATGACATATTGTAGAAGATATGGTGGAAGATATTTTTTGAAAATATAAAACATAAATAAATGTGGATCATTTTTATTTTTGTTTCAACATTGAACGTTATTATCTTCGTTATTGTATTCGTTTCATCACAAAGTAGGGTGAGACTCATCCTGTAACCCTCAATGTACATCTTGTCATACACAACCATTTAACCTGTCACCATTTGAACAATACTATCATTTTAGTCGTGTTAAAAACATGTGTTTCATGTAAAAAACATTCCTTTTTCTCATCTTTAACTAAAACTTATTTCTAAATACAAATTTGAAAAAATACAAAAGAAAAAGAAAATATAAAACAAGAAAATAGTTTTGACACAAAATTTTTTGGAAACAATGAGATATTGTTAAAGATATGGTGGAAGATATTGTGGAAGATATTGTTTGAAAGTATAAAACGTAAATACATGTGGATATTTCATTGTTATCTTTGTTTCAGCATTCATCGTCATTCTCTTCGTGTTTATGTTCGTTTAATCACAAAGTATTTGAGGGTTTTTTGAGTTCTCGCTATGGGTACAATTCAACCTGTCATCCTCACTATTTAACCTGTCATACACAATATATATCTTGTCACCCTTCTGTCTAAAAACATGTATACCTTGCTCTGAAAACAATTTATGTTTCTCGTCTTTCAGGTCGAAACAACTACTTGCTCACCGTCATTACCGACGGTAATTGGAAGATGCTGGGAGATAGATGGTTCTATGAAGGAGATAAGAAGCCAATAGCACTTGTCGTCAATGAAAGTTATAAATTTGACACTTTGAAGAATAAAATAGCGGAGAAATTGTACCTTGATTGTGGGAGGTACATTCTGAAGTTGAAATATGTGTCTCCTACTAATGCAAACTTTCCACCGTTTGAAATCCAAGATGACGATGATTTTGAAGCTTTCAAGTTTTTGAATACAAAATCATCCAAAGAAGGGGCATGGCCGGTAGAGCTCTATACGACTGTTCAGTTGGTCGAAAAGGATATTCATACGAAGTCTTCTGAGTTTGAGTCTCCAAAAGAGATGAAAATCTCGGCAAGTGCACCCCCTATAAGCCAGCCTGCACTAATTAAGGACGAGAGGACCGTAGACGAAATCCTCGAAGATGACAATTACGGATCTCCTATGAATGGTGACAGGATTTTGCTTGGGGTTGACAGGATATTATTGGGAGGTGACAGGTCGAAAAACAGGAAAGCTTCACCAGTGCATTTCATATCATTAAGCAGCGATGATGACGATGGAGCACCTACACCAAGTTCTAAGGGGAAAGATGGAGCACCTACACCAAGTTATAAGGGCAAAGAAGTCGTCATTGATGTGGGGAGCGATGATGAAGGAAACGATTTTGCAAACCTTGGAGATCAAGGACATTTTGAACAATATTCTGATGAGGAAAGAATGGAAGGTCTCGATTCTGAGTTCTTTGAGGATGATGAGGCTGCTACTCAAGAGGTGGAAGAGAATTATTATCATGTCAAAAACAATGCTAGTGAATGGGCTATACTAGATGCTGAAGAAAACAATGACGAGGTTCAAAATGCGGTGGAAATCAGTGAGGGGAAATATTTCAAATCGAAAAAGGAGTTGCAAGAAGCATTAAGGTTTATGGCATTGAAAAATTTCTTCGAGTTGGATGTGAAGAAGTCTGACAAAACCAGATATGTAGTAGGATGCATGGACAGGTCATGCTCATTCTTTTGTCGTGGCTCAATCTTTTGTCAAACAAATCTGTTCAAAGTACGAAAGTTTGTGGGAGAGCATACATGTGGATTGAGATCAAGGCACAACCACAACAAACAAGCTACATCAAGCATGATTGCTTAGAAAGTTCAGTCAAGGTAAGAAATCACATCATGGGTTTATGTTGTACTCTAATTTTTAAAGGATTTTGCATAAGATTTAGTGACATCCAATTTGTTTACTCCACAAATACGCGTTCATGAGTAGCTTCACAAATCCACCTTAAACCGCGTGGAGTAGCAGACTCGTTAGACCTCTCAGCAAAACTCTGTCCAAATATCTGACTGACTTCATATATCCAAATCTGCAGAATCAAAATATTCAGTGTTATTAAAGGACAACAATTCACAAAGATAAGAAAAGCCCAACAAAAAAAATTATAGAAATTCTCATAAGACTTATAGTGAAAGTTTGTAAGAGGAAATTACCTGGAAAATAATAGGCATTCCTTGTAGTGAATATGGTATCCTTGGTTGCTTTGCAAGTGATTTGGTTGATTGTGCTTTCTCCATTCTTCCACTCAAAGATTTTGCTAAACTCTTATGAAGTTGCATATACCCAAGCGTGCCCCATGGATATTCATAAAACCAATCCATCGAGTCCAAGAGCTTTACATGTTCAACATTCACTAGCTTTTTCTTATCACCCCCCACGATTAAACCCTCCACAATCAACAAGAGAGCTAGCTTAAATTTATAGTTGCTATCCTCCCTACAAGCTTTGAACCTTTCTAAAACATCACTAATTGTGGTTTTATGACCACCAGGACCACTAAAAAAATTTTTCATTACATTTTTTTGTGCTTTAACTTCAATTTTTGGAAGAGGACTACAATCCAAACCCGATATCAAATGATATTCTTTCAATGAAAAGCGAAGCTCTTTACCTCCAACTCCATACCATGTCTCCCATTTCTTCTTTGTTTCCAACTGTTTCATCAAAATTCCATAAACAAGTTGGGCGGAGAATGTAACTTGCTTTACAATTTTTATGATTTTCCCAAATGGTCCGTCTGCAATCTTTTGCCAATCTGTAGAAGTGAGGTTGTTCTCTATTTCGTAGATGAAGACTTTTCTTGAATTGATGTTAATCCGACCATAAAACGCATCCTCTTCTCCATACTTGTATTTAACCTGCAAAACATTAATTAAACAGATTACAGTAGCTACAACTTTCGAAAACAATTATTGTTGCATGACAGTTTTTCAAAAATACACCTTATATTTCATTAAATGCAAATTAAAGTTTCATTCATATCAAAATGCAAGTCAAGACATTGAGAACAATTGTGTATGTATGATACACAGCCTATGTCATAACAAGCCTCTTGCAAATTTGAGACATATAGTGGACAGATTCAGAACAATTGCGGCCAGGGGGCTCTAAAATAATGAAGTTTACAGATTCAACATACAGTGTAGGCTCTAAACACAAATTTGAGCCCATTAAATTGTTTATACAATCGGTCTTTTAGCCAAAGCTCCACCTTATTTTCAAAATCATTGAGTGTATTATGTACATTAGGATCCTCATCAATACAGGGGATTAACATAAGTTCTTGATTTTGTTTGAGAAGTAAATAGAAGGCCCAACAATTTTCTATTATAGAGATACAAAATATGCTTTAACTTGAATGCCAACAAATCTGGGTACATTGTTTTTCATAGAGAAAAATCAACAATTTTCTATTATAGAGATACAAAATATGCTTTAACTTGAATGCCAATAGATCTAGGTACATTGTTTTTCATGATGGTCCTTAATGTCCTCTAAATTTACAATTACTACCAGGCTATTGAGATAAAGTGTCATTTCCTTTACATTGACTACTGTAACTATGTAAATGCTATTCTAAATCAAGCTATTGAGATAGGTATCTTTCATATTGTGCCTCTTAGAGCAAAAGATCAGTTTTACAACACTGTGCAACAATTCTCTGCATTCTCGATGATTAAAGTTTTCAGGTCAAGGTTCTCTCTAATTCAACTTCAAATTCTGGAAAGGAATGACCCTTTTGTTGGGAGCTCCGCCTAAATCCTACCAGTATTCTAGGAATCTTTTACAAATAAATCAGGTAGGAACATATTTGGATCAAAACAACAAACAGAATGCATACAAGGATATAAATAACGCAACACAAAAAGCTTAGAAGGAGACAGAGCAATGGCCAGAAAGATGGAAAAACAACTTTGAAGCATACCTCTCCCTTGAGAAATTGTTTGCTCCCTAATTTTTGTTGTTTGGCCTCAATTTGGAGTGGTTCAGCTTCATCTCCTTCCAATTTTCTCTTCCTTTGGGCCTTTTCGACCTTCGAAGGAGTTGAATCCTTCGTACCTCTAGTTTTCACCATGGACAATGAAACCTTCAAAGATTTTGAATCATTTATCTTCCAGAAAATCCAAAAATATTTGCTACAGTAATGCTAGAATACTCAGTGGGAAAAGTAGCATGAAATAGCTATGTAGATTAACAAGGCTTTCTACGGCATGCTTGCGATAAAAACTGGAAAATCACAGAAAGTAATACACATAGATCACAAACACGAAGAATACAAAGTGTATCAGAGGCATGAGGAACAACTCCTTGGAGTTTACTCTCCAAAACCAGTAGGAAAACCTAACTGGACCCAAAGGCTTACAGCCAATACACAAGATGATTTCAGGCATGGGATATAGAACAGCCAAATAAGTTTGCCACACATTCTAAATTAAACACATTCGCAACCATTTGAACAATACAGCATCCACCTCTAGACTACAATGCAGCACAAGTGCACAACAATCACACCCAACAACAATAAAGCATCCACCTCCCAATCCGTTCCACCAATACAACAGATCACCACCAATACAACAATCACACCCAACAACAATACAACCCCAGCCCTACACCATCACCACCGAATACACCTTCACCCTCTCCTCCACCTAATACTCATCCCTAATTGAAAACCACATGCAAGTTGCATTCCCCCACCCCCGAATCGAACCATAATCGGACCCCCGAATCGAACCACAATCGGACCCCCGAATCAAACCCTAAAATCAAATCACAGATCACAATCGGACCACAATGATATCGGACCGACATACCTTAGGGTGGCGGAGAAAGACGGCCGGCGGGCGAGCGAGAGGGTGCGGGAGCGGTGAGCGAGCGAGAGGGTGCAGGAGCGGCGAGCGACCGGGAGGATGCGGGAGTGGCGAGCCAGGAGAGCGAGAGGGGGGCGGAGAGCTAGGAGAGCGAGAGGGGGGCGGAGAGGCAGGAGAGCGAGAGGGTGCGGGAGCGGCCGGCGAGCGAAGGTCGGCCACCGGCGACAGGAGTATTCTAGCGAGCGAGCGAGAGGAGCGCCCAGCGTATTTCGCCAACAGAGAGTATTCTGTCGATTTTGTTGATTTTGTTGATTTTCTTGTTTTTTTGTTTTTTAGGTAAGGTTTTCTACTTTGGTAAGATTTTTTGTTCGGTAAGATTTTCGCTAAGATTTTTAATTTTCTATTAATTTTAAAAAAAGGAAAGATAAAAACGAAATCTTTTTTAACATTAAAATATTTATCAAATCTTTTTATTTAAATTTTTTTTCAAATTTGGATAAAAAATTTTTTTTGTTAAAATATTTTATTTCTCAAATAAAATATCAATAAAAATAATAATTTTCGATTTTTTTAAAAATATTTCGTTTTTTATTTTATTTGATTAAAAATAGTCATTTTGGGTATGAATGTAATATTTTTAGGCATAATCGCAATATTTTTAGGCAATTTTGCAAATCGAAAAAAAAGGTCATATTTGCAAACAAATTATCAAATAGGGGTATTTGGTACTAATTTCCCATAAAATAATCTACCGGGCTCTCCTTTATATGATAAGATGCAATCTTCTAATATATATTATTATTTCATAAACATGATTTTTTCACTCAAGGAAAAAAATCAAGATAAAATCTGAAAGTAATTTCTAAACTATAATTTTGAAATTAGTTTTTAACAAATAAAACATATGTTTGAAATAATTCGGATTTTATAATTTTAAATATAATTTGGAAGTTTTTCAAATAAAAAACTGGACTATATCTATATGTATACGATTTTCTATCTAATTTAATAAAGCACGGTCTTCCCATTTAAACAAATAATCAAGATAAAATCAAAAAATAATTTCTAATATATAATCCTGAGATTATTTTTTAACAAATATAATATGTTCTGAAATATAATTCGAATTTTATTAAACAAATAATCTAGATTATATCTATATGTATAGGATTTTATATCTAATAATCTATATCTATATTAATTAAACATGATCTTTTAAATTAAAATATGTAAATTTCAAATGATTTAAAATACTTTACCTTATCTAACAAATTTTATTGATTAAATTCTTATATATTTATTTTGATGGTTTAGATTTCAAATCATATACATAAATATCTTTATAATATTTTATAAGTTATTTTAATTAATCAAATAAATGTACTTCGTAGATATTATATTTTTCTTACTAATGTGTCCAATAAATTTACATAACTACTATTTATAACACATTAAAAATGATAATCAAACACTAAAACATACTAATTTGCTTAGAGGCCCTTTATAGGGAAAAAAAATCAATCTCCTCTTCTTCCCTTGTCAAACAGATATGGGAATAGGCCATTATGAAGATTCAAACTCCTTGCGTGAGATATAAATAAACGACTTTGGCTCGAGGGCAGCGGCGATCAATAATAGTATCTGCCTAACACCTAAATGATTTAAGACTTTTGTGACTATTTGTCCTTTTTCCATATCTCTAGCCGTGTAACATTTTTAATTTTGATACAAGAAATTCAAAGAATGTTCATAGTTCTAGCAACATGCATAATAACGTCTTTTGTCTTCAATTTCAATTATTATGATGCCACCGACTAATCTCTATCCAATTTCAAAAATTTCCACCTTCAAAATTTGCAAGCAGTAGTGAGGAATTTAATTTTGGGATGAAGATGGAGAGACCAAGAAGTAGTGAGGAGTTTTTTCGCATAAATTAACCAAGAATAAGAGACAATGCAAGCTAAACATGATGACAGATGTTGCCGAGAAGGCATCCATGACAATCAAGGCAACTTAACATTTTAAGAATAGTAATTACTATCATAATACGAGAAGGGGCAAAAGCTACAATTAAGAATAGTAAGGGACAAAAGATAATACAGTGTCTTTCTAGGGATTTATTGATAAATTAGACACATTTTGTGTTAATTTATAATTTTTCAAGGAAGGGGGTGATGGAACCGGTTTTGGAATATTCAGAAACTAATTAGACCCCTTTTAAAACAAGGTTAGTAATTAGTTGGTATAAAAGGTTTTTTTTCTCTCTCCTCTTCTTTTTTCTCAAATCCAGATCTGAGAAATCTGCCTCCCTCTTCGAGCGTAGCCTTCATCGACAACACATCTCTCTCGTTGTTTCTCTCGCCTCAAATTCTCGCCTTCCTCCGCCCCAATCCCGGCCTCCTCTCTGCCACTCTTCTCCCCTCCGCCCCAATCCCGGCACCATCGAGGCAAATCCGGCGCCATCGAGGCAGATCCGGCGCCATCGAGGCAGATCCGGCACCATCGAGTCAGATCCGGCACCATCGAGGGAGATCCGACAAAGCCATGGTTGTAGCCGTCGAATTCTTGGTTGCGAAGCTTGTAGCCGCCGAGGTTGGAGTCCATGGACCGGAACACCGGATCTCGACTTCGCAGATCTAGGGTTTCGGTTCCCGTCGGCATCCTCAATCCTCTTAACATCGTGGCGCTTTTGGCGAGCGATCGGTACTTGGAGGATCAGGAGAAGGCGATGAAGACTCCGGTTTCTGAGATCGTTGTGCCAGACAATTCCCTTCTCAAGGAGGTAGATCCGGCCACAAGGTTCGAAAATGGGGAAGCGACTGAGAAGGAACAGACCGATCTGCTCTTGCGTTTCTCCTCGTTCTTCCTTTTCCTGGTAACTAGCAGCTCCACTTTCCTCTCTCTTTCGAGCTGAATTTTGATTCTGTAGACCTTCGTTTGCTTTGCGATTTTGAGTCGGATCTTGAAGCTGAAAGCTATTTTGCTAAATGGATTGTTGTTGGTGAGATTCCGTAGCGACATTTCTCCTAATTTTTTTTGCTGTTTCGTATTTCAAGATTCGGATTTTAAACGATGGTTAGTTTCAGTTGTGATGAATTTCTGTGAAATTGATTGCTGGCTAAAATCGTGCTTTCTGAGTTAATTTTGTGCTACAATTTGAGCATCAATGCATCCGACCTTGTGTTTGGATGACAATTTGGAATGTAGCAGATGTGTGTGCAATGCTGAGTATTATCTTTGTTGGGATTTTCAAATGCTTGCATCTTTTGATGGCATGTCACTTGTAAATATATTGTTGAAAAAAGCTGAAGATACATGTTTACTTGTCTTGCGATTCAGTGACTTAATTGCATTTTTTTAATCATTATTATCTAATGTATTTTCTAGATTCCCGAAAGTTTGTCAAAACTATGATTTGATTATGGTGTCTGATAGTTACCAAGAGCTGGCATTGTGATTATAGGCTTTCTTGATTGTTCAGATTAATTAGATGTCTTTAACGTGAGCTTTACTATTAACTACAACTGTTGTATATCTGTATGATCTTGTATCGATTTCTATGTTGCTGATTTTATTTCAGATTGTTGCATTGTATGCTTGTAACATCATTGCTACTATGCCATTCTAATCTATGTTGTTTAAAAAGTTCCAATTTGATGGTATTAGTTACTGTTTTAGGATTATTAATTCTGATCTCAATTTAAAGGGATACTTTGGTGGATAAATTAACAAATGCCCACTTCACTGGAAATAAATGAATATCGTGTGATGTTTGGTAGCACATGTGAACGATGTGATGTTTAATGACTAGGTAAAGCAGGTTGATTTACGGGTTTAGGGATGACAAGTTTGTTTTACGGTTTTTAATGATGACAAGTTGAGTTTATGAGTTTTGATGATGATAAGTTGAATTTATTTTGCATTGTTAAATTTGTCTATATATTACTTTTAATTATGGCCTATTAGCTCAAATGGTAGAGCAACGTGCTTAACGCACAATAATGTGGGTTCAAATCCCACATAGACATACTAATAAATTCTGATGACAAGTTGCATACGTGATGACAAGTTAGGGTGATGACACATTTTGTACGTGATGATAGGTTTTTTGTACGTGACGATAGGTTGAGTAATGACAAGTTTTTGTACGCGACGACAAGTTTTTTGTACGCTATGACAAGTTAGGATAATGACAAGTTTTGTACGTGATGATAAGAATTTTGTACATGACGATAGGTTGAGTGATGACAAGTTTTTGTACGCGATGACAAGTTCTTGTATGCGACGACATGTTTTTATACGCTATGACAAGTTTTTTGTACGCTATGACAAGTTTTTTTATAAGCGATGACAAGTTTTCTACGCGATGACAAGTTTTTCTACGCAATGACAAGTTTTTCGTAAGGGATGACAAGTTTTTCGTAAGGGATGACAAGTTTTTCATAAGGAATGACAAGTTTTCTACGCAATGACAAGTTTTTCTAAGCGATAGACAAGTTTTTATTCATGGTAACAAGTTGTTTTCAATTTTCCGGTGACAGGATTTTTGGATGACAGGATTTCCGATGACAGGTTTCAAGTGGGACGCGGTGGCACACGTGTAATTTTTTTTTTGACAGGGGTATTTTTGGAAAAACGACTAGTTAGCACATTAATTTTCAAGTCCACCTACCCGCTCTACAAATCTCACAAAATAGCCTACTTAACAAATTTTCTCATAATTTTTACTGTGTTACAAATAACATTGCCGCATTTTGTGTCAGTTTATTACAGTTGCCCAGACATTATAGAGTATTAAACTAATTATTTTTTTAAGTAACTATAATAACTGCCGAGATTTTATGCCCAAAGACCGAGTTAGTCCCTAACAAAACCAACTTCGTACGCGGTTTTTAACTGGAGATAAACATCTGTATATCCTAATTACTATCATCCCTGCAACACGCTATTAAGTTCGAAAAAAATCATTACCGCAGGCCTTCGTATAGTTTTGAGGCAATTGGTCAACTCAAATACACACTATCAGCAAGAAACTAGTCAATTTACGTCCACATCAAAATGTCCTAGATACAACGCGTACTTAATCCATAATATCACAAAGGCGCACCAATTCCTACAAGCTCAACTGGAATCAGCAGGCAGCTGTTCTTTAATGAGCAGACTCAACCAGAGGTAACAATGGCATCAGTTGACCGGTGAACAAGTCACCCAGTGCGCCTCGCACATCCATCTGAACCGTCAAAATGATGCATGAGTATAGATACTATTGATGACCCAATAGGTTATAGATCAAGTAAATGTTGTAAAGAAAGTTACGCAGAGAAGGGGAAAAAAACACAAGTTGAAGAAAGACAGGTCACCTGATCGCAGCAAACGAGTTTGGTGATCAATGGGTAGAATTCTCTTAGATGTTTTCTGAATACACGGTCGTTCATGGAGGACATGCCTCTTATAACCTAGAAAAGCCACAAGAAATTCACTAATCAAAGTGGGAAGGAAAAAGAGAGTTTGACAAAAGTGAGGAAACAATTTATAATGAAAAATGAAATGCACCTTCAATCTATTGGGATAATAAATACATGTAAATACTAACATTATCGATCTTAAGTGCAAACACTTCCATGTTAATTGTACATTGTAAAGTGGATGCCAAAATATTCCTAGATAATATTCCTAGATATTAATTAGCGGAAAATGTTGAATAACATACTCACGAAGATATCTAATGGACTACAAGGACAGAAATTGGGTGTTACAGGACAGATTTAGACTTCAAATAAACAATCTCAAGAGAAACTTTTTTTCCCTCCATCAGAAGAAAAAGAACATCAATGAACTAAAAGGTATATACAGGACACAAAAACATATGCACGAACAACTAGACACAAAAGCATTGGAAGAGTGGGCTATAATGCTGCTTACTCCTACTAGTTTATTTCCTTTTCACAGAGTGGTTGAATGTGTTATTGTCACAGAAGAAGTGGATAATTCAGTATATATCCTTCCATTTCTAGGCTGCTACTACTATGCGTATGGATAGACTCATTTACTTGATAACTTTAGATACGTACTCACATGCAGAGGAAAAAACACAGAACTACATGGCTATCTATGTATATGTATGTATCTACCTTCACAATGATGGGCGAACGCAACTCTAAGACACGATGAATCTCCATAGTATTTGTCTCCCCTACTGCAGACTGGAAATCAGATGCTTCTTTTAGTACATGTTCACAAAAAGTCACCAGTTTCTGCTCAGCTACTCTGTCAAGGCTGTTTGCCTTGTCAGGTTCGGAATAGTTCTGTACTTCAGCATCAAGCTCTGAAGTGGCTTTTTGCAACATGTCCAGGTATATACAAGTTCCTACTAATTCTTGACGAAGAAGATTCAAAGGTGGCCTGTTTAACAAAGAACAAATAGTGCTATAAGTATCAATCAGTAAAATAAGTAGAAGCTTCTTCTGCCTTCCAATGACGAATGCAACATGATATTGGCACTAGAAATAACCTGTCAGCAGGGACATGGCGAATACGCATACTCAGGTTGGCGTATGAATTATATGAGGCAGCAAAATCTAACATCGACAACAAAATCTCCATTATGGAAACCTTTTGCTGCACTTTCAGCTTGGACCAATACTTTTTCTGCACGTGTTATAGGATGATGTCATGAATGGCACCAGATAATTTACTGAAAGTTGAATTCTAGAATTTTAGAATCATGATTGTCCATAACCACTTACGGAACGGCTAATGAAAAATTAATTAGATCTATGAGCAGTAACTGCTAGGAAGTGTGATGTATATACAGCCACATTACTCCAAATGAAGCTAGGCAAATGCAATTTTGATGGATCTTCAGCTCAAAAATACATCCCTAACTAACTACAACTTATTCTGGTATAGAGCAGTTAGCTGAATATTGAATTGAACTTATTAGCTGAAAGCATAGTTGTTGGCTCTACTATTAGACAAAATTTTAAATAAGTAATGTTTGGTTACTGAGTTATGTATTTTAGCTGAAAACGTGAGATGATACAAAAGGGTATTGACATACTAGGGCCACAATATCTTTTTTCAATTATATAGCTGAAAACCCGTAATATGTTGATGCTAATCTTGATTTACTTCAAAGACCCTTATTCTCTTCCAAAGCAACTACTTCTAGGAAAGACTTAATGGGGAAACTCATCTTGATCAGATCCGAACTTTTCAGTCGGTGAAATTTACCCATCTGCAACTCCCCGATTCACCCAACTTGATTAGCATAAATGATCTCATAACATTTTTCACAAATGTGACACCATAAATTGGTACAAAATCCCAAACCCCAACTATAAGAGTATCTGACAGCTGAAAAGGAAAGAATGCATTAACATGACACTGTAAATAACACATGGAAAGGAGGCGGGGTGGGGTAAGAACTTGTAAAGGGCACAACTAAAAAAGGGTCATCTTCGAATTACTGACGGAAAAGAGAATAGCGAATCCAACTTTCGAATCCGGAATGAGAATGCAGTAGGAGATGGGGCGGGCCCAATCTTCCTATCAAACTAATCATATATGCCAAGCTCCTCTTAGCCCTATAGTCTTTCTCCCTTCAAAATTTTGACAAATGATTCAAGATCTGAACTGAAAGAGACTCTACAAACAAAGCTTTCCGACTCGGCCTTAATTAAGTTAAGAAGCTTGTATCCTTTGGATTATTGGGACCTAACGAGCCAGGACAGCCTATACCGAAGGTTTCGAAGAAAATGAGTACCCTGAAAATTTCCAGGGCTTGCTTTGTTTGGATGTTATTGCCTTTGCCTTCACGCCAGCTTGCTCTCTCATCCCTCCCACTTTTGCCTATACTTATGCTTCTATTCTCTCTACTGGTTGATCGACGAGTCTACTGGCATCTAGAGCAGTATATGAACTTCAAGGTATGCCACTAGACCAGGTGCTCGCTATAGCTATAGAGGCTACGAACAATGGGCTATAGCTTTGTTGGAATTGATTCTAATCGAGGTAGTAATGATCTCATAACATTTTTCACAAATGTGACACCATAAATTGGTACAAAATCCCAAACCCCAACTATAAGAGTATCTGACAGCTGAAAAGGAAAGAATGCATTAACATGACACTGTAAATAACACATGGAAAGGAGGCAACACACGTTGTGCCACTACGGGCTGATCAGTTTGTGGAGAGTATGAAAATATAGGACAAATAGGAATGAGATTAAAGAGAAGGGAACATCAGAGGTCAGAGGAAGTAGAGGAAATCATGTTGAAGTGGGTAGTTATGCCATATATTGTTTTATTGTGGAAAATCTCTCAAAGCTGATCTTATGACTGTCCAAAATAATCTAAATATAATCAGATGGAGATGGAAAGAGCCTGTTATTATGGGGCATACATACCTGAATGCTATCAATGGCCCCAAGTAGTAATAGTTGAGTAATGCATTTCCCTCTTATGGTTTCCAGTAGTGGGCTCTCAATATCATCTTTTACATCAGGCTCCTCATTATCAAGCAGCTAAAGTGGCAATTCGATCCAAACACGTGAAACAAGACATGAAACAAGTACATGATATAAATTAGATATTTGATTATAAAGTAATGATATGGAAAAGAAACAAGAAACTTACATCCTAATTCCTAACACAATAAATATTAATATTCTTCTGGACACGTAAAACTTGCTACTTGTTGGCAGCCCGGACGCCCCATAATATATAAAAGCTGAAAGTACAAATCTGTGGTTCTGCTCATATTTGAAAAATGACTTATTGAAATATACAACAGACCTTTTTTGCACAATCTGCTACTTTCTTCATGTCTTCTTTAACAAAACCTTACATTTTTGTATATTCCACTTTCGAACTTATCTTGAGGACATGTTTCAAATTTTTTCTACGCATTCAGCTAACTGGGATGTAAAATATATTTACATTCATATTTTATACACAATCCATCTGTGTTTCTGGTCATATTGCATATTCAGAAACACAAGGGTTCTGTACAAGAAAATAATCAAGTCACAAAGAAAAATCATGTCTCTACAGATATAAATGAATTACCTGAGATTCAGATTGCAGAGATGCATCTAATTCCTGGCTCTTTGGCTTTGAGGTAAAGCTTCGGAGGAAAATATTATCCATCACATTCCCCATTATTCTTTGGCCGATCGTCTGATTCCGCTGTAGGTCTCTCACATTTGTGCTCTTTGAAAACATGGTCGAAGGGGAAGGTATCCCTGCATCTTCAAAACAGCACAAATCACTTTGTTCTTGCTATTATCATGTGCACTCTTTCAAGGTTAAGGATAGACATTTCATTCCCTCACACAGGAACAGAAACAAGATTATTTTCAACCTCAAGCAGTAATATACTCACCTTCAGACCCAGGAGTACCTGGCATGCTTAAGCCTCTTGTAGAACCATCTGCAAGTGCGCTTTCAGAATCCACATCACTTCCGTCAATTTGCTTCTGCTCCACCATATTATTCTTGATGGATGTCACAGAGAAGCTATCACCATCTCTGCGCAAAGTACCCTTGTTTGCATTGTCAAATCCTAACTCATTAAGTAGCTCAAGTGGCTGTGTTGCGTATGAAGCATCCCTGCATATCAAAATACGTGTTAATGATAAAATAGGCTCAAATATTAACAAAATAATATCAGGCCCACATCTATTTACAATAGCATAAGCAGAATCTAAATGGAGGAGACACACCTTATGCTTTTCAATAGGGTATCCCAATCATTGTCACTGAATTGATGTCCGCCTACTTCTATAAGATGTACCAACGCACCAAGGGATATAGAAACTACTGACTGATCTGCGTTCTTTGCACAATCCAATAGCAAACTAAGCAGCGGTGGCAGCATAAAGCACACCTCCTGCACGAAGCAGATTAAAATCTCTTAACAAAAACAGTAAGAAAAAAGGCGTCACATAAGAAATGAACGCTCAAAACAAAGTCAAAAATACCAGGAGTTAATTCATCAAATGTGCAGGGCAAATTCAAGAATCTTAATGCAGGGAAATTACAAAGCAATCTTAAGGAGCAGTGTGAATTAAACTATCAATATTCAATCAGCTTACCAAATATTTAATTATGTGTGATTTTACTTTATACTTTGAGACAACAGTCCAGAGTGCTTTACCTTATAAATATACAGATACAAATAAAAAAAATCTTAATGCACTGGAATCATGATTTGAGTCTCCTTTCATATTTTTTGTATTAGTAAGTCCACAACAACCTTCAGTGTTCCTGCACAGCCCTTTACTTGAAAAAATACCCTGGCTTTCTCAAATCACAAAACACATAACAGACATAATCCAATCCGAAGATGACGAGAGAATTATGCTGCTCATGTATGAGGTTTAATAAGAAACTACAACGATGGGGCCATGTTCTCTCTGCTTGAGAATTCTGTTAAGTGTAAACTAACATGAGAATAACCTTTACCTTGTAAAAAGTATTAAAGAGATTGCAGAGCAATTGAAGTGAGTGGATGCAGGTCTCACGAAGCCAGTCATCATCATCATCAGAACCTGACCCCCCTTTGCCTGCTTGCCTGACATGATCGAAAATGGGAAATAACACCCGACGGAAAATACTCTCCCAAAATGATGAAGAAAACTTTCTCCCTCTTTCATTCAACAAATCAAAGAGAACTTCAAGTGCACAGTTCCTAACTTCTATCCTTGGATCAGAAGTAAGATCTGACAGGCCAGCCAACATGGGGAACCAATAATGCTCAGTCACGTCAAAGCTTGCATCATCAACGGCATCAATGGGCTTTAAGGCACCACCAGGTACAAGACCCTGAATTCAACAAACAAAGATTATTTAAGATGAAAACTGGATAAACCAAACAAGAGAAAATGAATTAAGATCTGAAGACATCAGTAGCATTTTGATTTTTTGTATCAATGAAGGAGGAAAAGTAGAGGAGAAGATATCCATATTCGATCTACAACAATCTTTGAAGTGATTTGAAGTGATTTCCTTGATCTCTTATTGCAATCTTTGCAGATGCTAAGGAAAACCAGATTAGCACCATTTATAACACTTTAAGAATGCAGTGTTTCTTACACTACTGTATGTTTATTTTCAGAACAGTACTTGTATTGCAACAACAATTTGATCTGATAAGTCAAAAATTCTTGCAATGAAAACTTATACAGTAGTACTATTATATCACTGATTAGGTAACAATAACATAACCATTACCTAGGCAAGATTCAAGGAGACATAATAGTATAACACAAGTGCAAAAAGAGACAATTTCTGAAAGACAAACCTCCGCAAGACGATCTTCACATATACGCAACAAAGCAATAGCCTTCAAGCTTATTCGATGCGAAGTTTTATTGTTTGCAAATCCAATTAGACAATTAACACAATCCATAAAGCAATCCCCCACTACTTGATCAAAGTGCTCCAATATCACTGAAATAAGTAATGTATAGCAGATATTAACACTGCAAAGAAAGCTTAATTAGAAAAAGAGAATGTATAAAAATTGAATACGCACCCTGTTCAACAATCTCAAACGCACTCTCAACAATAGATTCAGATTCATCATCTGCAGCCGCAGTGAAAATCATAAATACACTCCGCCAACCTGATTTTATGCTTCCAACCTTAGATTTTATCATCTGCAACATGTCAAAAGATTAGTATGTATATATATATATAGCTACCGCAAACAACAGTGACAAGATCAGTAACACACTCATTTACCTGAACAATGCAATCCACGATCAGTTTCCTTTTGGTATCACTTCTACTACTCCTCATGAGAACAACAAATGGCTTTAAAATGTCATTCTGAAATGTAAAATGAGTAAGCTCAGCACGCTCCAAATACTTCATACCCAGCTGCCTCAAGGAATCAATAGCATACATAGCAATTTTTTCATCATGATGGCTTCCAGCAGAAATAAAATGATTTGCTAAGACAGACCATATTCTAGCCCAGACCTGAAATGAAAGAAACATTTAAGTAGCTTGTTCAGTTAGCAATTCTTGAAAACTTTATTACACTATGAATATGGCATTTTTATTGTGACCAATTTAAAATAGGGGCAAAAGATTTGAGCTTCCATTGTTTAGAGTAGATACCAAACGTATACGGGCCATATTATAGTAACTGATCTCAACAAGCTTTTGCAAGCTGAAAACACGTGCTGGAGTTTGCTTCAGTTCTTCTGCTGACACGCCACAAAGTGCATTAAAGAACTCAACCACTGCATCACTGGGCAATTTTACACTATTTACAAATACTTGTTCAGCCGGTTTCCCCGCCAACTCTCTTAATGATTGCAGAAGGGAATCTCTGGAGATCTGATTTGAAGCTTGCATAACTGTGGCACCAATAGCAGGATTTGAAGTGATATATTCAAGACGAGATACACATTCAAGAACAGCATTCCATGTATCTTGGAGAGAATTGGTATCAGAGTCACCAAGGAATAACAAAGTCCTCAATGCTTCCACATTTTTACTGCGCATTTCCTTTGGTGCATGCAAGAAGGTGAATCTGGCAAAAGATGAATGCATAATTGAGACCTGCTATTAGTAAAGCTGCCTCATAAGGGCTCAAAATAATCACCTACCAACCAACTTGGAGACCAGAACTAAACAAAATAGTGCCGTGTAATAGTTTTTGCTGAGGTAGAGCTGAAACTTTATAAGCTAAAGGAAAAACCCAATATGCTGAACAATTAATATCAAGGGCTACAATGTAATTCATTTATCAAAGTATAGATAAAGGGATAAGGTCTTTTTATTCAGGACGAAGACTAATGCTTCAAGGAAGAAACGTGCAAAAATTCTGAGAGATCAAGTACAGAAGTGGAGGTATGTATGTAAATCATAAACACACAAGGATATTTGACCACCTCAAAAGGACACACCAAGCTAAGGCAACAAGTTAAGTTATTAAACCATGAGTCATAGTTTAGTTTTATAAGTATTTACCTGACCAGAGATGTCAAGAAGGCATAGCGCATGGTGTCCATCCCTAGAACATGAGTAATGCGAATTCCAGCTTTAAAACCCTCCATGCAAAGAACAACTCTAGACTTATTATCTCCTTCCTCCATAATGACTGAAAATGTTGCAAGCAGAGGCCACCCCACTGTTTCAACCATTGGTCTTACAAGTTCAATTTTTTGTGATGTATAAAATACCCCTCTTTTGCCTCCCTGATTTCGAAAAAGTTCCTGTGTTTGCTTAATTATGACTTCGCTCTTGGACTTGCTGTCTGACGATGATTTCATGCGGGGGAGGGCCAAGTTAAGAATGTTCATGAGAATACCTCCCTCTTCAGCTTCTGGTTTGTGATTGTTCACTTTTCCAACTGCTACATCATCTTTCATTTTTATCTCTTCTTTTACAATTGAATCATAAATTTCCTCCAGAAGTTCTGCAGGTGGACTCTCTTCAGCATCATTCGTAGTATTTATGCGTACAAAGTCAGCCTTGGACATTTTAGGCCACACCATAGGGTTATGTGCATCAGTATTCAGCATAATGACAGCATAAGCAAGGACATAAGCAGTATCAGCATTCTTGAATAAACTTGGATTGTCTGCACAGTAACTGCAAAAAAAATACATCTGCAAGATTCAGATATGCCTACAAGAGATATACTTCTGAATTCTAAGATTAATACAGAACAGCTATAGGTTTACCAAAATACCATGCCCATGTGGCAATGTGGCATCATCTCAAAAAAAAACATTTTCCTTCAGAGCTTGAAATTTTACTAGCAGGAGCTAGTCATTTTATTTATTACGATGATGATATATATATTGAAGTGAACCCTGGAGCAGAGTAATGCAAAACTTGATATTATATTGTAAGGAAGTAGCATTGAGTAAATTTCATGACTAGCCTAGATATAATGAATATTTATTTATAAGAGTAATCTGCAGATTTGAAATGCTATATACAAGATGTAGCACTGTTCCTTTGCTCATAGTATGATTCATGGAGACAGCTATGAACTATGCGCAAACTTCTGAGAGCATCAAAAGATGCAGTAGCACAGCAAAGGGGAAACACAAGGGGTTCACTTTCATTGAGTAGAATATGAGATTTTTTTGTTAGTTTCGAATTTATGTATAAGCATTAGGGAAGTAATTGGTTAACAGAAACTAGTGCAAAGACAATGTAAATCTATTAGATCTCCTTGAAAAAGTGTCCATTACTTTGTTAAACTTCGCTCTTAGCTTCATAAACCTTCAAAGGGTTCCTCAAAACACTTTCTACAATGAGCTTGCAGGTTGTATTACGGTTTGTGATACCAAAAAAGAAGGTAGACATGCTCCTTTATTCTGTAGTAATCATCTCAATAGTGCACAAAGAGCACAACAGCGTTACTAGGGGTGTCATCTAAAGAACTACTGGATTAAGAAATCCAACTGCTTCACTTTGAAGTCAGTGGAGGTGCCAATGTCATACTAATTTTAAGATCTATTGTTGGCCTTCGATCTTTCTCTTTTGGGTCTTTAGTGCAAGCATATTAGGTTTTTGTCATTTGAAATCCTTTTCCTTTTTAGGAGAAGATTTTTTTATTCAACAAAGGTATTACTTAATGCCTTCTTGTTTTGGTTTAGTCACAATAATTCTTAATTTTTTCTCAGAAAAAACCAACTTGCATTTTCTTTCAATTATTTATGAAGATAATCCGTAACCGACACCAGTTTTATGATATTAATCATGCTGCAAAGTTCTATTTTTTTTGGTCATTTTAATACGCTTCAACGACTTCATAGTTAAGATTAGATTATACTCTGCACGCAAAAATATACAGATCCATGACAGAAGATTTTTACATAAACACCTACCGTTCTGCAAACTTTTCCATGATACGGTCAATCTTCTGAGCTTCCCCTGGAAGCCTGAATCCATTCAGGAATTTTCGTATAGCAGCATCAAACTTCATTCCTGAAAACTCCATGGAATCAACATATGCATGCATGACAGCCAGTGGAAACTCTTCATGCTGACCCAAGTAATCGCCTATCATAGACTGCAAAAACATTTACACAAATATTAGCAAATAATTTAATCTTGCATGCTTAATATAAAACTAAGAGGAAAACCAAACCTTGTCCAAACTACTGGTTTTCTTCAAGAACTCAGCCACAGCAAGAGGACTATTCTCTACCAGCTTATTAGATAATAAACAGTCAATACCCTTTGCAGGCTTTCTATTGAACTGCAGGATTCAAATAAAATCAAGTTTGAGAGCACAGAAATGATGAATACACTTGGAAGGAATTTATTGTTTCATATCACTGTGACAGGCACAAAAAGAATGAGCTAACCTTTCAATGGAAAATCTTAACCCATTCCATATTATCCAATTAACAGATCTTTAGCTGTAATTTGAGGATTAATTTTTCTTATTAGTCGACATCACCAGGTTTCCGAGTCAAATAATCCAATGGTCATGGGATACTAACAAAGCTACCACATATTAGACAAACTTTTATATTTGATTTTTCATATTCATTAGGTTCACATTTCATATTGCTATGGACATCTAAGAGGGCCATGCAATCGTAATGAATTAAACTGCCACTTCCCACATTAATCCATCAGAGCTCCTATGATTTTTGTTAAAGACAGCAAGCATATAGCATTGTAGCCAACTTACTGCAGAGCAGTAATGATACAAACAGCCTCTTCATATAGCTCGAACAATTTACTCCAATGAGTCAGTGTGTAAATTACATCCAACCAAAAGAGACAAAGGACCCAACAAATGAAGACACATTTTAGATAAAGAAAAATACCTCAGAAATAGCAGCTTCCAATATAGACTTGTGCGCCTTTGCCTTCTCAAAATCACTAGAACAATCTTCTCTGTTGTCCACATCAATGGATTTTTCAGTCGAAAGTTCATTAAAAGAACCCCCATCATTTTGCTTTCCTGATCCTCTATGCGACTCCTCCCAATCAACCAATGACTTTAACACGTTAACAAGACACTGCAGCTCAGCAAACAATGAAATGTCAGTATGCAGAGAATAAAATAAAAACGTAGTTTAGAAAAGAAACAATTCAATGCAGTAGCTCTATTTTCCTTTTTCATGAAAAAATTGCAAATCTTTCATTACATCTCACTGCTTCAACTCTTTAGCCAAAAAAACCTTAACCTGAATGCATAGTGATAGGCAGATACAATTGGAGATGTGAAACTAGCAGACATAATTAGAGATGTGAAACTAGCATCTAGGAAGTATATGCTACCACAAGCTAGTAGCATGCCTGTTTGTCTCTTAGATGGTCGAGAAAGAAGTGCATGAAAATGCTAGCTTACAGTACGCGTATTTACATAAGAAACTATGTTACTAGCAAGGAGAGCGGGGAAGGCACCAGGGCATAGCCTCTATTGTATTGTCAGAAAACCAGGGGATATTAAAACCATAAATGTCAGGTAATCAAGAACCAAACTAACCTGAAGTGAGGAGCCCTTCAGTGACGCATTCTGTGAGCCAGCAACAGAATTTGGGTCCGTTGTTTGAGTACCTTGAGCTATTTTTGACAATGTTGTCACCTTATAGACATTTCAAAAGACAACATCCAATTGTAAGACAGACTTCCATTGGCTAATCAATTTTCAAACAGATTTTTGTTGAAAAAGCTACAGTTGAAGCAGATATGAGAAAATACCATGCGTTCAAATAAGTTGGGAGCATCAAGATCACAATCATAATTGACAAATATATCTACAAGCATCTGGGGATCTTTGCATGCCTTCTCAAGCATCCTACAAAACACTGAGCTTATCAGGAGACCTCAAAAACAGTAGTCTGACACTATCACCAGTGGAGTAACAAACTGGAAGGTTCTGAAAATCAATTGATGAAGCAAATAGATAAAAAAAAAAAACAATATATACCTCAGAACACTTAATTTTTGATTAGCTGGGAAGTCTGTGCTGTCCAATGATCTTAATACTATCAAGGGAAAGAATACGCCTATTTCACCCTGCAAAAACATGTGAAGGGATGCAACTGTTGGTTATCATAACCAGTTAAACTATTTTTTACCAGCCAAAACAGAGTAATTACTTGAGTAAACATATGAATTTTTTATCAACAAGAATATAACTTATATACCAGCACAGCAAGGACAACGCACCTTTTGGGTCTCTCTAAATCGCAACAGAAGGACAACAAATATTCCAGCAGCATACTGCACAACAAATTTATAAATGGCATGAAGGCCTGTATAAAACAGGGGGGAGGGGGGAAGGAGAATAACATAGGAAGGTAAGTGAACCTGAAATATGATAGGGGATGAAGAAACAGATGCCCGCAATAATGTGTATGAAAGGTATGCTTTCACCGAGTCAATGAAATGGAAGTTTTTTGTAAATGAGTGGCTAACGCCTTCTAACAAACCCTGCAGCAAGATAAGTAGCTAAAAGTTCAATCACAAGGTTCAAAATACAGAATGCATGCATGATTATCAAAGATTTGAGTGGAAAAATATAAAATATATCTCATATTGGAGAGAGATACCATCAATAATAAATTAAAGCAGTGAAACTTGTATACAATGCTAAATAGGTAAATGGTAGGACCAGGTACATAATTCAACAAGATGAGATGAACGACCTGCAAAAGCTCAAGCGAAAGGATCCGTGTCTTCGTTGTTACTTCATCAGTATCTTCCTTCATACCCATCTGCAAATATTACAGTATTAGGCTGCCACTGCCAGTCATGCAAGTAGTTTTTCTAATGGTAGTAAATATATTTACTAGGATTAAGAATGTATCAGAAAGTAATTAAACCAGGTTGTTGAGTGAATGCAACAAACAGGTTCCACTACATCAAGGGTCAAATACATCAAAATATCACCTTGCAAAGTGTACGGAATACAAGTAAGGCATCACGTTGGCTAATGGTCATGCTCTCCAAATCCATGCCACTAGAAGAAATAATCAGCAAAATCATTTATTAAGAAAAAAAAAACATAGTGAAATCAGACAGAATATTTCAGAATTGGACTCCAGAATGTTATTATATCTCAAGACATAGGAGTATACTGTTTCATCTTGTCCCCATCTTCAAGATTTACAGCCTTGTCAAGTACAGCTTCCAAACCCTGCATGAAAAGAAGAAGTATTTAATCCAGTGATCCCACAGTAAGGAAAGCTACAAATCCCAAATAGGCAAAGCTGCAACAGCTGAGCCACAACTTCTAAGCAAAATATGTAACCACAAGAAACAGGATAAAGCAACTGCAAGGTTTACAGTGGCTGAATTCTATTTGCAGTAATAATATTTGGTACAAAGAAAAGAGGTAATGTAGGATTAAAGGACTTCAGTATGATATAATTAAGAATAAGTAATCAGCAGAGGCACAAGATGGACCTTTATATCAGCACCACCAGCAAGATTATGTAGTTCCTCCAGAGATGCAAGAGATGTGTCCTTGGCCTGACTTGAATTAGGTGCATCTCCTGAAACCTTTCCTTTTCCATCTTGGTCATTCAAGGAAGTTCCATCAACTTCTGATTTATTGGCACTCTGAAGTATAATACAGTTACCAGCTTATTCTGAATCATCCTCCACGAAATAGGACAAAAATAGTACTGATAGCATACCAGTTCGGATTCCATTCTCCGGAATACAATGCTGATCATTTGTGTCAACATTGCCTTTGATGTTGCTTGATTTATTGGGCTCTTGCTGATAATTTATGGATCAGGTCATTATCATATTCAAGCATGGACAAGAAATATGTTCATAACTAAGAGATTCAAAGATGTGCATATATTACCTATTAAGAGCAATGTTATAGCAAATTCTTATGACTCCCAGCAATGATTCCCCATGAACTGCATTTAGAGTGAGGTATATTAAGCTTTACCCAATTAAAGTTAGTCAAATCTAACTTATGATATCTATATCCAGGAACCCAGGGAAGAAAACTAACTCCTCGCCCATTGAATCATGTAGAGAATTGTAGGAAAAGCTTAACATGGTTTCAACTGAAACTCTCCTATACCTCTAAACTTGGCTGATGCTACAGCTGTAAGAAGCACCTTCAGGACTTGTAAAATGGTACTGCAATATTTTGCATCTAATGTCACAAAACTAACAAGCAATATGAGTAACACTTTACCACTTTGAGCTAGCTAGACATCAATATTAATACCTGTCAGATGATGCATTATCAACACAACTGCAAATCATATTTAAAATATCTGTAAACAGCGGTGCATTTTTACCACCATCCAAACCAGGATCACCCTCCAAATGATCGTAGGCAATGAGTTTCTGCTCCAAGGAAAACAAGATAGACTTAAATTTATAAATCCCGTAAAAACCATATTCATGTAAATTTATAGATTTTTGCTTCTAAATAGACAAGATAAACTCATTAAACACTGCATTCTCCTCATGTTAGAAGTAAGAGATCTATAAGCAGACAAATAGTAAAGAAAGAGAGCATACATGGAGACAATCCAAAGCAAGTTCAACTATTTTCATATTCTTCGTCTCAAAAGCAAGTCGTAGTGGACTTAAAACAAGCTCTGCTTCAGCTTCTTCTAAGGTAGTTCCAGCACTTGCCAGGGCTTCTGCAATGGTTCTACTTGATGGCTTGCTAATTCCTGCATCTGAAGAGCTTTGTCCATGTGATTGCTCTGGTTTTGACTCTTCAACTCCAGCATCAGCATTCTCGGGCTCACTGAGAAGGAAATTTTCTTTTTAGTAAATTGATAACTACAGGACACCGACACAAGCTAATCCCAAACAATGAACGTGACTGCTAGTGACTCTGACCATCGCCAAGAAGCCTTGAACTATTCACAGCAGGCTCAAATTTCAAGGCTCCGGAAAAGAATACATAGAAAGTTCAGCTAGCACAAGAATGCTATAAGCAAATGTTTTTTTAATGATAAGCAAATACCACCATGTCAATAAGAAAACATTATTAAGAATACTATAAGACATGAAATATGAGAATAAATATCAAGTACGATCCAATTAATAGGGAAAACAAGGCCTTGGTAATCTTCTTGTACCATTGCTCTGTAACGTGCTCTTTACACCTCTTGTGGCCAGCTGATGTTTTGACATGTGAGGGCTCTCTTTGGAATTTCCTCTTTTGTACATCCTCTTTAATTTTGCTATACAATTTTGATTTTTCTGTCATGTGCCCCTAGAATATATTTGCCAGATTGATTGATTTTGCTTTAGAAATATTTTAGTGTTTATATTTCCTAAAAAGGGATTTTAGGGAAAAAACCATACAAATTCACTAAAGATGGCAGTAGGGAGGTTATCAAAGAAAAGAAAAAGATGGCAGCAGGAAAAGCTCTAGCACACATAAAAAATAAAAAAAAAGGTTCTCACTTAAAAGGAAAAAAATATACCGGACCTAATCCTTGCTCTTTCAAATGTCAGCTTACACAATGCATCACAAGCAAACGTCTAAAGGCTATCTGCATAATGCGCTCCTAATCTTTTATTTAGGCAACTTTGCAATATAAAAATGTCCAAGGACATTCTCGAAGCTCTTTCATCATCACAACTGCTATAAGACTTGTGATCAACTTTTTCCCAACAAGAGTGATGAAAATTAAGCAACAAAATCATTTTGTCTTGAAATCATTTTATTTTCAACAACCACTATATTTCACAAGATAAATGAGAATCTTTCTATAAACCACTTCTATATGAATATATTAAATATGCTATTTTAGTGTCATTATATAAAGAGAAGACTTTATCAGGGGGATTCACTCCCCAGAAATCATTTCTCTTTAAAAATTCCAAGTGGTTTATATTTCATACTTCATATGAAGTTTTATTTCTTTATTTATTTTTTGTTAACTAACGTCTAGATATATGCACTAGCAAGTAGCCATAAACCTGATTAATAGGTAAACTAAATGGTTATTGGTTTTGATGGGAAAAAAACAAGAATATTTTCTTCCTCCACAGTCTAGCTTTTCACATTATAACTCAAAAACCTATCTGTCATTCCTTTGCACTCAAAGCCTAGATAAATTTCTAGAACCACACTGTACCCACTGTGCTTGAATCCTCTTCAGCATTCAGGTTTAATTAATGGGAAGTTGAAACATATTTGGAGCTGCTCAAATGCTATTTCAGTATTTCACATACTAGACATAATTAAACATTGCTCCTGCATAGCATATTTTCTCACATTGTGCAGCAATTCAAAATTACTGTGAAGTAACAATAAATGCCTCTCAAATCTCAATTGCACAAGAAGCAAGGGAAAAAATTATTACAGAATCACTATCCTAAGAAGTTTAGTTTAATGGGAAAGACATAGACATATTATGAATTTACTAAACTGGATATATCATATTTGCATCTAATTTAGCTCACCAAGCATAATAAGAAGCGAATCAAAGCAACAATATAAAAAGATCAGATCATGATGAACATTAACCTTTTATCTTCAGTTGAAGGGGCGGCTTGTTGAGTCTCTTCGGCAGGAACAATGCGACTCCCTTCTTTAATGCTATCTGGAAAATCCAAGAGATAGACAAAAAAAAAGTATGCATGAGTAACAAATATATGGAGAAGCACTACCGAAGAGAGGAGAATCTGCACACACCTAGATACGATTGAGTGGCGCTCTGCAACGAAGGATACTTTTTCCCTGAACTCTCCTTAAGCATGACCTCAAATGCACGGGTGACAAAGCCACCGGCAGCGCCCGCCATTGTTGAAATCCTAATCAGATCCTACAGAAGTCAATTGACTGCAAGCGCGAGGAGAGCGAGACCGAAAGAAGTTCTCTAGCGAGTTACAGATTCTAACCGCTTGATCTACGATTCAAATTCCCGAACGCAACTACAGAAATCTTGGATCGTGGAGAGGTATTCGAGCAAAGATGTCTGGCCTTGTCGCCGAGCAAATCAGATCGGAATCGGATGCCGGAAATCAGATACCGAATTTTCAACGACGGGATTTGGAGCACACAGAAAGTGGAATTACTCCGGATCTAAGCTTTCTCCTAAGCGATGCACACTTTGAACCTGAAGAACGCGGATCGATGGAGCAAATCTCCCCTTGTCTTCTCTCTCCCACTGCTGCTCCGAGATGACGAAATGGGGATCTCGTTCACTCTGAGTAATTTATGCGAAATGAATTTGTTGTATGGAATCACAAATGCTCCGGCCCTCTCGTAGGCCAAAAGGAAAAGGACTGGGATTTTGAAAACCGGTTCGCACTCCAACCCGGCCGGTTAGCTTGTAACCTTGTAGGATTGTGCAAACATGGACCGGACCGGAAGGTCCAAGTTCAGAAAATCGGGTTATGGTTTAAGACTAGACTGGACTAGAATTTTACGATCCGAACTGGTTTAAACCGGAATACATATATTTTTCAAACTTATGTACAAAAAACATATTTATATCCATGTTTGATATATAAAATTAAATTTTATCACTTACTTAAGATATGTTTACAATTCAAAAGGGAACAAGATTGTGATTTAATCATTTTTTAACATTAAAACAGTAAAAATCTACAATAAAACATTTAAATCGTCTTTATGATCAATAAACAGACCGAACCATAACCATTTTTAACATTAAAATATGAGGTTGGTTCACATGAAAATATGCCTTAAGATATAAACTTTAAATACATTACAACCGTTAGATTCTTCGAATCTACGGTTGAGATTAATCTAGAAACTTAGATGTGAAAATCACGCTTTAAAATGGGAAGGTGGCAATTTTGAAAATATAGAGAACATTAAGGGTAAAAACGTCAAAACGGAAAAGAAAGGCAATCAGCCATAGAGAAGGGCGACGCCATTCGAAGGCGATTTTCACACAACGCGATTTGTAAAGAAGGGCGAATTTCACAAGGCGATTTGCGATTCAAACGATTCGAGCGAAGGACGATTCAAGCGGTGATGGGGAAGAAAATCAATCGGAGGAAGCAATCGGAGGAAGCCATAGAATCGATCGGTGGAGGTAATCGCCGGTTTCTAGGGTTTCGTTTTGCTGTGTTTATGCCCCGTGTTCTGGTCTGTAATGGTGTTTCGTCTATGCTTCCGATTTGCAGTTCTCTATGCTTCCGATTATGGTGTTTCTTCTCTTATCTCCCTCAATTTCGTCCTTGTCGCAGTTTTTCCTTGTCGCAGTTTTGTCTCTGATTGCATGTTGAGTGACGCTTGTTGTAGTATGTGTTTGCTGCACTTAAGGCTTCAATGCTGCTCCTTTGTTATTATAGGATAATAGTAGTGTGCTTAGAGTTAGTTGATAGAGATAAGTGAACACACGTAATATATGGAAGTGTTCAAAGAGAATTGGATTTGGGGTTTGTGCTTCTTAGTAGCATTTGATGAATAGATTGGGTTTCTATCATAGTTTTAGGGGTTTTTTACTGCTGATCATTGACATTGTGTTTTACTGCTGGTAACTCAAATCCAAATTGGTATTTGATTTCCTTTTCTGTTGGACACTAATTTTGGGTTAGTGCTGGTAACCCCAATTCTCTGATTGCTGTGTTTTGTTTTGTACCACGTGCTTGTGTTTTGTTTTGTCTCTGATTGCATGCTGAGTGATGCTTCTTGCATCTAATTTTGATAACCAACTAAAGTGAAAGGGGTGATAAGCTAGATTAGAGAGAGTTGAATTAGTATGGCTGCATCTAAATTTGGGATTGAGTTTAATCTTTTGCCGGTGAATTTGCATGGCAGTCTGAACTATGTTTTAGTTTGTGTATGCTGTGGACAAAGTGTGTTAAATGCCCCTATGATGGAAACCAACACTAGCAGAAGAATTTGATTTTCAAAAAACATTAGATCTTAATCCTTTCAAATAATACAGGCGGAGTTGAAATATCATTGGAATGATTTTGTTCTGTGATCGAACGTTTTCTACCTGGGGGAAGTAGTAACTCTGTGATCAAGCATTGATCTTTAGGCTTAAGTTCTTACCTTGAGTAGTTATGAAATCACAATTCTCATTTTGATGCAAATGTATGTGTCTTGAATGATAGAATATTAACAGAATAACAGGTCAATTATGTGCTTTTGTTTTTGGGATCCATTTAGTTCTCCTACTTAACTGCTTCAGTTGAATTTCATTTATGTGATAGTCTTTTTTAGCTCACTTCAAAAAAAAATTGCTTTATAGGGCTCTTAGCTACAGGCTACCGCCACTTAATTAGTAACTATTAGTGGCTAGCGATTTAAATAAGATGTTCACATATTTATCTATCATGTTCACATATTTGAATACCATGTTCACATATTTTATGCATTTGTTCACAAATAAATTGGTAATGTTTCAGATGAAAGCATGTTCACATATATGTCTTATTTGTTCATGTGTTTTATTAAGATGTTCACATATTTGTTTCCTGTGTTCAAAAAAGATGATTCTCTGTTTTCATTTATTAAATGCTCTTTCTTTTATGTACAGAGGGGGAAGCTAGCAATCCTCCATGCAGAAAACGAAAGCAAGGGGAGATTGATAAAGGAGACACATCAAAGCCTAAAAGGGTGCACCGCACATTGGCAACAAAGCACCCCAAATTGATGCTCAAAAACCTCCCCAAGTTGTTTGTGGAGACAGTGGATAAAGAGTATGGGGTTTGGTCCTCTTCTTGAATTCAACATCACGCATGTACCCCCATACATGGCCTTTTATGTGCTGGATCATTTTGATGAAGTCAGCTGTGAGTTAAAGGTCGAGAATGGCAAGAGTATACACATTACAGAGGATGATGTGTACCTTGTCTTAAGGTTGCCAAAAGGCCCCAAACCAGTCCAAACTCAAAAAGATACGAAAAACAAGGCTGTTTTAGAAGAGTGGAAACAAATGATGAAGAACAGTAAGGCTGAGAGTAAGGATGACAGCATCAGGCCAGCTGAAATTGCGGCTCAGATGAAGATTTGTGAAGAAGAGATTCGGTTCAAAGGAGCTTTGTGGCCTTTTTCATCTCCATGTTTGTTGAAAGCTTACAAAGAGGGGCCATTAGACAAGATCTGTTCGTTGATGATGTGAGCAGTGTTCAAGAGATGAATTGGTGTGGCTTTCTACTACAGAGCCTCATTCAAACGAAGCTAGAGTGGAAGAGCAAAAGGGAGGGATTCTTCAAAGGCCCTATCTTGTTTCTGGCGGTAATATGTGAAATATAATATCTATCTCCCTTTCAAATATAAGTTCAATCAAATACAATATTTTAACTATACAATGGTCTTTGTTATGTGTTTTTGCAGCTGTTTTATGTCCACAAAGTGAAGATTCTGGGCGAGAAGACTCAAACAATCTTCCCAGTCTTGAAACAATGGGATGATGAAAAGCTAAGGCAAAGACAGAAAGATGAGGACAAGCACTCAACATCCTTTGGACATGGGCATCTTGTAGAGAAGCCCATAGACGTCACCATCACAACGGCAAAAGAACAAATGCCAAATCTTGAGGTACGAAAATAGTACATGTTTGAAATGCATGTGTCGTTCTTGTATCCGAATATGACGTTCATGTACATGAGTACTATGTTCACGGATCATGTGCACATATTTGAAATGCATGTTCACATATTTTATATATATGTTCACATATTTTAGCATGTTGTTCACATATTTTATTTACATATTGATTGAAAAAACAAACAGGACTGGGCAAAACAGGATTGGGTAAATGATCTAAAAGAGAAATCACAGAATATTGCACTTGCAATAAGGGAGATGCAAAAAACACTAACAAGAATCCCAAAGGAGCTCCACTTCGATAGGGATATAGTAAAGCAATTGGAGGATTGCTTTATTGATATGAACAACGCTGTTGGGATAAGAGACGTGGTTGAAGAAATATTTGCTAACTCAAAGAAAAAAATCAGTGAGCTAGAAAGAAAAGGCAAAGGTAAAATTCTCAATTCCTTGTTCACGTTTTTTACTGATTTGTTCACATATTTCATAGACCCGTTCACAAATAATGATTACATGTTTTTCTTTGCCTATTGAAGGAAACGCTAGCGAAGTCCAAGAGGAGAACAGAGGTGTAGATAACAGCGATGATGAGCTTGAAACTGATGAAAGTGAAGATGAAGGTAAAATTGAATAGCCCTTAATAATCAAACTAATGTATTTGTTTTAAGTAGTTCACATATTTGAACTATATGTTCACATATTTGAACTGTATGTTCACATATTTGACCGATATGTTCACATATTTCATAGATTTGTTCACAAATACTGATTATATTTTTTTCTGTGCCTATTGAAGGATTTCAAGGTAATGCTAGTGGGGACAGAGATGAGGGCGAGGAAGAAGGCAATGGTACAGCTGTGAGTGATGATGAAGGTAAAAATACATAAGAAAGTTTAAAAACTCGCCACGCACTTCACTCATTATTTCACAGCTTGTGCAGATCTTATTGATTTCATTGAAGTGTTCATAAAAACTGATTTTTTTTTCTCTTAAAATGTCTCCATTGAAGGTCATGTAAGAACGGATGACAAAAACGACCCAAAAAATGGAGCAGATCTTAATGAAGAACAACCACAAAAGGAAAAGGAAAAGGAAAAAGATGTTGATATTGATGGGATGATACAAGAGGTTGTTGAGTGTGTAAAAGAAACTCATGAGGCTGGAAGGAAAGAAGGAGAACGAGGAGAAATGGAGAGTGTGGAGGAAACCGAGGCTCCTAGGAACGTCCAAGCTGAAATACAAGCGAATGTGGAGGAAGCAGTTGCAAACGATGCTCCTATGAACGTCCAAGCTCAAATACAAGAGAATGTGGAGGAAGAAGGAGATGAACTAAATTCTGATAATGAGATGGATGAGGAAACCGAATCAGATGAAGACGTTGAAAAGATCAATGCAAAAAAGGTTAGTGTGTTTTGTTCACATATTATAATTTTGTTGTAAACAATTCAAGCTTGTGTTCACGTATTCTAAGCCTCTGTTCACATATTTTATGCCTCTGTTCACATATTTTATGCCTCTGTTCATATATTTTATGCACGTGTTCACATGCTGTGTTCATATATTTCATGTGTCTGTGTTCACATATTTTACGTCTCTGTTCACATATTCTGTGCCTCTGTTCACATATTCTATGCCTATGTTCACATGCTCTGTTCATGTATTTCACAAATTTTGTTGAAAACAATTCAACTCTATGTTCAAATCTTTCATGTATGTGTTCACATCTTTCATGCCTATGTTCACATATAGTCATATATCATGCCTGTGTTCACATATTTCATGCACGTGTTCACATGCTCTGTTCGCATAATTCAACTCTGTGTTCATATATTTCAAGTCTGTGTTCACGTATTCTAAGACTCTGTTCACATATTTCTTGTTTATGTTCACATGCTCAGTTCATGTATTTTGTGGTTGCAGAAAAAGGACAAGAAGACTATTCCAAGAGAATTGGATAGATCAAAAAAGGTATGGGAAAAAAGGACCAAAAGGCTTGCCGAAGCAAAGAGGAGCCCGTACTACAAGAGATCGGTCACGGTACATGCCAAATGGACGGAAGAAGAAACTTGTTCATGGGCATATCTACATACTGATCTTGGAATTGATGAGTAAGCCTACGTTTATGATTTTCTATATCTTATTAAAGTGTCCATTTCAGAGTTGAATAACCTTACAAAGAAATTACGGTATTGTTTGCAGGATGATGGGCGTTCTTTTCAGAAACTTCAGATTTCAAGTTCACAAGCAGGAATTTCAAAGTATAGACGGACATGTTGTTCCAAAAGTGATTGATGCTTGGAGTTATGTGCTAAACGATGAGGAGCATTCAAAAAGTACTAGCAAGCCTTTGAGGTTGATGTGATATGTGATTCGAAGTGTAAGTATTTGAATTGTTCAAAAAAAATTCTTTTCATGTAAAATTTTCATGGCATTTACAGATTATTTTTCTAACATCTAACTCTATAAATTGTCATAGGATGTGGAATTCAATATAGATGCAAAGAAGGAAATTACATCAAAATTGAAGGTTGCAGTTGATCTCTTAGTTGATGGTGATACTAAGAAAATTGAAATGGTAAGAAACAGAAGACTTTGATTGCTAAAGATATTCCTCTGTTCACGCATTTTATGCCTCTATTCACGCTTTTTATGCCTCTGTTCACATATTTCATGCCTCTGTTCATATATTTTCTGTGTCTGTGTTCACATATTTTACGTCTCTGTTCACATATTCTATGACTCTGTTCACATATTTCATGCCTATGTTCACATGCTCTGTTCATGTATTTCACAAATTTTGCTGAAAACAATTCAAGTATGTGTTCACATCTTTCAAATATGTGTTCACATATGTCATGCATGTGTTCACATATTTCTTGCACGTGTTCACATGCTCTGTTCACATAATTCAGGTCTGTGTTCACATAAATTCAAGTCTGTGTTCAGATATTTCATGTCTGTGTTCACTTATTCTAAGCCTCTGTTCATATATTTCATGTTTATATTCACATGTTAAGGATCTAATTCGTTTTAATTTAAATGTAGATTCTAATCCCAGTGTTATTGGAGAATGGCCATTACATTCTCATATCCTTTAACTTGAAGAACCCAGGGATAGAAATCATTGATTTCTTAGGGCATGACAAAGGGGAAGAGCTGTATGAGAGAGTGATCCAAGTAGTGGTAATAATTGAACTTATATATAAGTTGTTCATTTGTATTATACATATGTTCATATATTCTAACGTTTTGGATACTATTTGTTGACATTAGAATGATATTTCGGACAGGTTCATCAATCTAAATGTGTTTTCTGCATGTTCACGTCTTTTCATAGTATGTTCACATATTTTATGCATATGTTCACTTATTTCGTGTCGGTGTTCACACCTTAGAAAAAATGTTAGTCCTTGGGAAAAACGTTTCAAATTGAAAATGGTAGATGCTTTAATGAATCTCAATGCACAACTCTGGAAAGATCATTTCAATTGTAAGTTAATTGAAACTCTACACACGAGAATGTACTAATTCAACTACGTATTTGCACATATCACACACCTTCTGATGTCGTGCTTTTTAGTTGATTTTCATAGGTTGTTTTCTAGTTTGATTTGCATATTTTCCTATGTGTTTGTGTGTTTTGCATGATATTTCCACTCTCTTTCGAGAGTTGGAGTCGTTTGTGTTTGCATTTGTGTTTTGTAGGTATTTGGAGCATTTTAGAGGGGTTTTCGAGCTTTTCCGAGCATTCTAGGAGATGACGGTGTTGCGTGTTCGTAGTCAAGTCAAGAGGAGTTTTCAAGGATTTCAATGATGGATCTTCAAGCCAAGAAGTGTCTCAAAAGAAGCTACAAGAAGTATAAAAGGAACCCAAGAAACATCGAAAAAGAAACCCCGAAGAAAGGCTAGCAATGGAGCAAGTTCGAGCGAAAACACGAAGAAAACATGATCCTGCTGTAGGTCGGGGCCGACCATCCTAAGGTCGGCCGCGACCACCCTGAGCTGCGACCAAAAGCGAATCCTTGCCGCCCAAGTAATGCTTTTTGCGGGATTTTTGAAATTCGAAAAGGGGGACAAAAGTGGCAGCTGTGGCAGGCTGAGGAAGCTTCCTTTTAAGTTGACTTTTTTGGTACTTCTATTTAAGGGGGCTTTTGGGCTCCTTTTCTAGTTAGCTTTTGATAGAGAGAAAGGGAGGCTTGTGTGGGAAGTTTAGGGTTGGAGAGAGCTCTCTCACTCTCCCTCTTTGGGAGGTGAGAAGGGGGCGGACATGGAGGAAGAAGAGGAGGAAGATGGAGGAGGGTTTGTAGGGAGAGAGTTGTGGAATTGCAAGGCTTGTAAGTTTGAATCTTGGTTTAATTAAGTTGTTGTTTTCGATTATGTTTCCCTCTTCTCTTGTGTTGTTTGTGTGTTTGTGATGTGTGAGTAGTTAGCTTGCTAGGGTTGGGGTGAACCCCACCATGAAAATGCAATTTGTGACCTTGATGCTTAGATCTATGCTTGACTTGTAGTCTCCAATCCCTCTTGTGTGCTTAAAACCCTTGAAGAAGGGGGAATGTTCTTGTTTGCTGCCTAAATGAGATGTTTGGTTGTGAATGTGGACTATCCGGGTTTGATGAAAGTCGAACCCTCCGAAGAACAAGTTGGATTGCATGTTAACCCTTTCATGTAAATGGAGGCTCCTGATGTGTTCTTTTGTGACGAAAGTCACCCATGAGTTTTCAAGTTAAGTTGGTCCTTTATCATTGTTTGAATGCATGCTTGTGGTGTGGTGAATCCCTTCCCCTAGTTGTTTTTCCTTGATTTTACAAAACCAATCTTCGTGCCCAGAAAAGGGTCGGCCGCGACCAGTTGCAGGGTCGGCCGCGACCTCCTCTGTGTTGTTTTCCGTGTGGTTGTGAAGTCCTGTTTTGGGTCGGCATCGACCTCCCTAGGGTCGGCCTCGACCTATACCTGAGACGTGTGTTTTGCTTTTGTTTGCTTGTTTTGCCTTGCTTTGTTTCTCTTTTGCTTTTGTAGCTTGATCGCTAGACTATAGAACTACTAGCTCCCGTGGACGATCCTGACTTCGCTATACTCAGCGGGGTCTTGACAAATTTATTTGTTAAGGTATACCCTCCCAACACCTTCCACCAATTTTCTCTGTATCATGGGGTAGTTTATTCACATGCTGAGAATGAGTGGCAATCACAGATTCACAAGCATTATCTGATTTGAGATCGAGTTGCAAAATTCCACTTGAATCGCAACGTTCAGTTGGATATGCATTGGCCAAGTTGTCACCCACCTTTCACGTTTAATTTGAATACTCCTATATGTATTTCGGACAAGGTCATCAATCTAATGTGTTTTCTGCATGTTCACGTCTTTTCATAGTATGTTTACATATTTTATGCATATGTTCACGTATTTCATGTCGGCGTTCACACCTTAGAAAAAATGTTAGTCCTTGGGAAAAAAGGTTCATATTGGAACGTTTTTTTCCGTTCACGCTTTTTCATAGGATGTTCACATATGTGATGTATATGTTCACGTATTTCATGTTGTCGTTCACACCTAAGAAAAAAGATGAGTGCACAAACGGTTGGTTCATATTGAAACGGTTTTTTAAGTTCTCAAAACAACACAATATTAACGTACTCGAGCCTAAAAAGAGTTAACCCATAGAGTTGCAAGTATCAAAAACTTTGGTAGCTCAATCATAAGAAAGAGGGAAAACAAATAGCTATAAAAATCAAACTCCAGGGCATGTACGAGCATTGTGGTTGGTGAGTTGCTTGCATTTTCCACAACGCCTTTTCTCCCTTGAACCCATTGAAGATTCCTTTCCCGACTTAATGCGCTTCGGCGGTCTCCCCTTATTCTTAGCATCCTCCGGGGGGAATATGGTGATCTCAGAAGGTACACCGATACCAGCCAAGGACTCGGCGCTCTTCAAGTTTGACGCTGCACGATTGGTATCCAAATCACTGCAGCTTGCGAGTGATGCCTTATGCTTCTTGATTAGAGTTG
Source organism: Polygonum maritimum (assembly GCA_963924305.1). Classification (NCBI taxonomy): domain Eukaryota; kingdom Viridiplantae; phylum Streptophyta; class Magnoliopsida; order Caryophyllales; family Polygonaceae; genus Polygonum; species Polygonum maritimum. The sequence goes on along the minus strand of OZ002732.1, from coordinate 12,784,896 downwards.
AAAACTGTTTCAACCGATCAATGTCGTCTTCCACCATAGCCACACAACAATGGAAATCTGATATCAACTCGCTTAGAGTCATTCCCTTTTCTTCCATTGCAGCACATTGCTCGACAACATGGCCATCAAGGTTGAAGACTGGGGAAATCGTAGCATTCTTGGTCCATCGTGCCAGAATATACTTGCTTGGAATCCTATCCATACCACTATTCCTGATAACAAAGATCATGTGACAACACGGTAGGCCCACTCGCTGAAACATTCTACAGCTACAGATTACCTCGTCCTCAGCTTGTTTGTGATGTACAGTGACTCCAGCACGATCACCCTCTTGAACGATGTACTCTGTAATTCCATTAGCAGAAGACATGCCAAGAATACGGCAACAATAACATCCTAAGCATATCTGAACCTGCACCTCTTTGAACACAGACAAGGTATATACCTCAGAAGCATGCTTTTCTATCTCAAGGGGGGTTTTCAAGTCAGGTTGCATCGTCTCAGATTCATGATTAAACTTTGCTTGGGTGTGACGTTGTTTCTCAAGAGCACTATCAAAATGCATCAACAACTCTGCAAGACGGAAGAATCGATCTGTAAAGCTGCCGTAGTAGCTATTCACTGACTCAGAGATGGAAGTAGTTCTCACTAGCCCACCAAACATAATATCCCTGAAATAAGCTGGGATCCAGAGAGAGCGGAGAGCAAACATGTCATCAAACCACCTTCGAGTTTCAACAGGATACCGTTCAAACAAGGCCGCCCACTTATCCTCAAACTCTGCTGGCTCCAAAGAATGACTCCAAACAATGGCGTTTAACTGCATTCTGAACTCATCTGAAACCCCGGGATCAACATGGGAAGGAAACTTCAACTTGCCAGGCACTATACTCATGATATGCCACATGCAGAGACGGTGGCGAGTCGTTGGAAACACAGTCTCAATTGCAGACTTCATTGCGCCGTCCTGGTCAGTCACGAGTATCTTTGGATCATGGCCCATTGCTTGCTTGAATTTTTCAAGTAACCAGATATAGGATGCCGTATCCTCTTTATGAACAAGCCTAGCACCAAATGTCACACACTTCTTATGGTGGTCGAGGCCGGTGAATGGAGCAAAAACCAAGTTGTACCTGAGGATGCGTTCATATAACATATGATAATGTTCATATAAAAAAGCCTTATGTTCACAAATGATAACAACAGTTTCATATAGAATTTAGTAAAAAAAACTGTCATGTTCACGTATTTTATTTGGTTGTTCATATATTTTATCAGAATGTTCACATATTTCATGGTAAAAACAAGAAACTTGGAAAAAGGCATTTTAATAACAAAGAAGGATGCATCTAACACATTTTTAGATGTACGTTCACATATATTAGTGCAATGTTCACGTATGGTAGATGTATGTTCACATATGATGTAGTTGTGTTCACGTGATTTAAAAATCTGTTGAGATTAATGCTTTCGAATTCCTACACACATTTGCAAAAAGCTATGCGAATTTGCACAATTATAAAGCATCATCTCTCTATCTCTCTCTATGAGTATATACATATAAAATGACAAGTTGGGTTTTAGTGAAAACAAATGCAGCGAAGCTGCATTTGTGAGATAATTCGATTGAGATAGCAAGTAGAGATAGAGATTACAGAATTACCTGTTGCTCCCATAAGTTGCATCAAAAGACACAACCTCACCAAAAAAAGTGAAATTCTTCCGAGATATGGGGTCACACCAAAACACACGTGACAAGCGGCCAGCTGAATCAACGTCATACTCAAAACAGAACGCAGGGGAGAGCTCCTTTTTCTTGGATAAGTGGTTTATGAACATCTGAGCATCAAAGTCATTTATATGAGCCAGCATATCTCGACGGTGGTTTTTGAAATCCACAACAGAAGCTCCAACGTTCGAATAGCCACCCACAACCTCCTTATAAAGACGATGAGTTGATGAAGGGCCTATATTAGCCTGGGCACAGTCAAGAACAAATTTTTTGTGCCCAGCATTGAGATTTCTCCTTGTCTTCATAAACTGTTGATGACTTTCTATGACCAGCTTATGAGTGTGGCGTTCTTCAAAATCAAAAACAGAATACCCAACATTCCCAACAAACTTTAGAGTAAACTTGGCAATGCAACCGACTCTGTTAGAAGACCTTGTGCGCTGACCCGTGTTTTTACTTCCATCTTTGAATCCTTCCCTATTGCAAACTACATACTTCATCAAAGGAAACTTCCCTGTGGAGTCATAACGAGTTGAGCCCATACGCGTGTCAAACCCACATGCAAATGCATAGTCCTTGTAAAATTTAACCCCCTCGTCCAGTGTGGTGAATGTCATGCCAACAACTGGTTTCAAATCATCTGGGCAAACTGGTCGTAAATATGTAGACCCGCCTTGAGAAAAGCAAACTTCATAATAATCGCTGAGGTCTGGATTCTGAACCATCGTGTCATCAATGCCGTTGATGCTACTGGAATGAGGCATCTCAGCCCACAAAGTAGTAGAACCTGCAAGGCAAAGAAAAAGTGGAATAAAAATCAGGATAAAATAAAGCATATTTTTACGTTCACGTGAAATGGAGATATGTTCACATCTAAATGGGGAATGTTCACGTTAAAGCAGACAACTTTCATAATGAGCCAAACGTAAAATCATAGATAGACGCATGTTTTTACGTTCACGTGAAATGGAGGTATGTTCACATCTAAATGGGGCATGTTCATGTTAAAGCAGACAACGTTCATAATGAGCCAAACTAAAATCATAGATAGAGGCATATTTTACGTTCACGTGAGATGGAGGTATGTTCACATCTAAATGGGGCATGTTCACGTTAAAGCAGACAACGTTCATAATGAGCCAAACGTAAAATCATAGATAGACGCATATTTTTACGTTCACGTGAAATGGAGGTATGTTCACATCTAAATGGTTCATGTGCACGTTAAAACATAAAACGTTCATAATGAGCCAAACTAAAATCATAGATAGACGCATATTTTTATGTTCACGTGAAATGGAGGTATGTTCACATTAAAATGGTGTATGTTCACGTTAAAGCAGACAACGTTCACGTGTGGTTCAAAATTTCAATTGCAAGTAACCCATCATGGAAGGCTAATTTTGATTACAATACTCTTGAAGCTACAAGTTCTACCAATACTTCAATTCAGCCCCTTTTTCAATACAAGCTAATTGAACCTAACAGCACACCGACCAATTAATTGAGTACAGATCCATCGTTCAAGCTAATTGAACCTTTTTACACTTGAAATTCAACAACCAAAAAAACTTGCTCAACAATGGAACCCTAGCACAAATCCATCGTTGACGGCAACAGCGATTTTGCAATCAGCCTCTCCAACTCCTCCTTCGCTCCGGGAACTTCGGCCGCCGGAAGGAAGACGGAATCGAGATCGGAGTCAATCGGGAGAAACGCGATGAAGAACAGGGAATCGAGGCGATGGCGTCGAAGACTCGAAGGCGAGAGGTTGAAGATCGAAGGCTTGAAGGCGAGAGGTTGAAGATCGAAGACTTCCGATGGCGTCGGACGAGAGGAGATGGATTGTGTCGAAGAAGACGGTGGACTGCACTGCAATGGCGTCGGAGGCGAAAGCACTACAATGGCGTCGCTTGAAGAAAACTCGCAAGCGATGGCGTCCAGAGGAATGAGGAAGACGCAGGTGTAATGTGAAAAGGGGAAAATTTACCAAAAAGCCCCCGTGCCATTTAAGTTTAAATGAAACTGAGCTTCTAATCCGGACCATTGATGTGCGTAATCGGACGATCCAGAATAATCCGCAGTTTTTAGGATAAGCTGCAGTTTCATTTAAACCGGTGCCTTAAAATATTTAAAATCTAGAATAAAAATGTAGTCGAAAAACCAGACCGAACTGCAATAAGAATGGATCAAATTAATTTGGTGTAGTCTCGTCCACAATCCAAGTATTGCAAAATTTACGGTCCACCGGTCTAGGTTGAACAACCCTAAACCTTGTAGGATTCTTCTCCAATTCATAACTTGGAGGTGAATTAGTAACTGGAATTAGAGTGGGAGTAGTAGGTGGGATCGGAGTTAGAGCTGGAAGCTCAATATGTGAAAAAAGCTAACAAATGTGTGGAATGTGTATCGGATTTTACATAAAAAGATGAAAAAATGACACAAAAATACTTTATAATTACAAGTCACGTGACTTTCACGTGTTGGGCCCTCAACGCTGAATTGAAATCATATCTTACCTAGCGATTTCCATAGAGGTTTGTGGCCGCAAAGGAGTCTCCTCTCAAATTCGTGTCACGGTCGCCAAAACACGCCGTCTCGTCTTAAATTGAAATCGATGCTTATTTATATATTATTTGTTGCATACATTATTTGAAACAATTTATTTTTATTCCTTTTTCAGAGGACTTTGGGCACAGATAACACATCAACTAAGCTTCCTCGTGTTGAAACTAGATTTCAGGATGATGCTGAATTGTTTGTAGATACACTTACAACCTTTGGCAAGGCCGTTCGTGTGAAGCTAGACAAGCCGTCTAATTGATCGTGTGTGATGTGAACTTCATTGTGTTTGAAGTAGTTGGTTTAACTTTACTGTAGCTACAAACTTATATTGCAAGTTTAGTCTCCTTTTAGGTTTGTTTTGTAGTGACAAACATTTTGTGTTTTTTTTGTTTGTGTTGCAATTACTTTGATTTTGTCCATTTGTGACTCGTCTGTTTTTGTTTATGAACAAGTAATATTTGTTTTTGTTCTTTGCAATTCCTATTATTTATGCCTAAAATAACTAAAGCTCAAACAACTTATGCATTCCTACAAATTAAGTTGTTAAATAAATTATAAAAATATTCGTCGATACCCCTAACTAAAACACTACAACACTAGATGAGTCAATTAGAGGAAACATTAATGCAAACGTAATATAAGTTGCCAGATAATTAAAAATACACTATGTAATCAATTAAAAAATGGAAAAAAGACTATCATTAGATAGTCAATCAAAAAAGGCCGATTCTCCGCGCACAGGAAAAAAATCTTCCGCGTACAGGAAAAATCCCGCTTCGTGAAGTGCGACGCTTCATTTTTTATTTTTTTTAAACCGGTGAAAATTAGGAATCTCGCTCTAGGGCGGGATTCCTAGTGCATCCTTTCGGATGAGAGCAAGAAGCTCATGATGGTTCCAGATAGTTTCCCATGAGAGACTGTGGCCCAAGAAAGCAATTTTATCGGCCACAGAATTACACTGCCTACTCCCATAGAATATGCGGACTGACTCGAAACCCCTGAGAGAGACGAGGATGTCTATAATAATTCTTTCAGTTTCCCATGGGCAGCGATTCAATCCTGTTATAGCTTTGATAACTGTGATGTTATCCCCCTCCACCTCAAGTTTTCTAATGCCCAATTGCTTGACCTTTCTTACACCATCCCAGAGGGCGGGACGAATAAAGTGCGACGCTTCATGAAGCGTCAAAGCATCGGGTAGCCGTCCGGAGAAACTCCGCACTTCGTAAAGCGCAAGGATGTCGCGCCTCTTGAAGAGCCGCACTTCTTGATGCGTGGGTGTGCTGTGCCTCTTGAAGACCCGCGCTTGCGTGGAGGCCGCGCTTCTTGATGCGTGGAGGCCGCGGTTCTTGATGCGTGGAGGCCAGCCAGCGCGGGTGCGGGTGGGAATGCTTCCTTCGCTGTTCGTATTTCGTAACTATCTGTAAAAAAAATCTATCCAGCAAGATTTTTTTATCCATATCATAAGTCCATCATATCGTCTCTTTATATATATTGAAACAAATCATAATACAACCAGAATCAGAACATTATTCATTCAAAAAAATCATATGAAACAATGTCATCTAGCGAATCAAATTTATCGTATCAAGAAAACTCATCCATCGAGTCGGAGTGTTCAGATGAGCCTTTAGAATGTTTTTCAGAGGAGGAGTCGCAGACGCAACATGAAGAAGGAAGAGAAGAATCACAAGAAAAAGGCGATATAGAGGAGGTATGAAATAATATATTTTAATATATGAACCTGTATATGAATGATAATTTTTTATTATTTAATTGTATTAACTTTAGTTAATAAATTTAATCATAATATATATACCAGAATGAAATTTATATGTGTGTACGTGATTTGAGTTCGGTGTACGTGATTTGAGTTCAATCTACACATACGTGATTTGATCATGTTAGAATGAAATTTATATGTTTGTACCTACATAAGGCAAATCTCTATGTTATGATTAAATTTATATGTGTGTACGTACATAGTTAAAAATACCTCGTTGATCAGTTATATGAAATTTATATGTGTGTATGTACATAGGCAAATTTGTCATGATATACTAATTCTAGGTTTACGTACATAGTTAGGCAAATCATCACTGTTACATTTACGTACAAAATCAAAAATACCTCATTGGGCAAACTACGTAATCTTGTTAAGACAAACTAGTATACGAATTGTATTTTCTATAATTGAAATTCTATGCATACGAATTTTTTTATTGATTTGTGTAATTTGTTATTATCTATGCAATTTTTTTATATTTATATAGTTATAATTAATTTTATTAAATGTAAATTTTAGCGTATGATTTTCTTTTAAATTCGAAAATGTAAATAAAAGAAATGAATTTCACGTAAAGCAATGAATGCACATGTTGAAGGAAAGATTATACGGATGATTTTCAGTATGATGGTGTGTGGGACAATCGATATGAATTGATAGAATGGGCAAGGCAATTCGGTCGAGAAAGAAATATTGTCTTACCGACTAAAACGTCAAATGATAATTTGGTGAGGCTAGCATGTGACAAACACGGCACGTTTAGATCCGAGAAGAAGGGTGAAGTCATCCCGTTTGATACTCCTCCGGAAAAGCGGACACTGCAACAAAAGATAGTGTAAATTTGAGTTGTTGAGGGTTCGAAGTAAATTCACCGGGATGTGGGCACTAAGTGTTGTTTGCGGAGTACACAATCATGACATCGGAACTAGTGTGATTGGGAATTCCTTTATGGGCCGACTCACGGTAGCGCAAAAGGAGTTTGTGAAGGAATTGAGTTATATGTATGTGACACCAGCCCGTATAGTTTCCCAATTGAGAAAGACGTACCCCGACAATGTGACTACGAGGAAGCAAGTTTCAAATATGAGGGCAAAGTATCTGAAAGAGGATAGTGGCAATTTGACGGTCACCCAATATTCATTGGATTTTCTAAAACGACATAATTATAGATTCTTTCCAAAGAGGATACCTGGTACGTGGATTACATCAACATCCTCTTCTTTGTGCACCCGGCATCACTACATCTTTTGAAGTTGTTTCCATATGTCGTCATTATGGACTCCACTTACAAGACCAACAGGTAGAACCTTTTAAGTTTTCTGTTATACATCGAGAAAATTATTACTCTTGTAAACTAGTGTAACCATTTCATACATTGGTAGGTACGACATGACTTTGTTACAGATGGTTGGGTTTACGTGCACCAACAGATCTTTCAACATCGGTTTTGCATTTCTATCGAGGGAAGACACCGATAGTTATACATGGGTCTTGAAGCATTTGAAGCGTCTGTATGAGGAAGTGGGAACACTGCCGAATGCTATTGTCACAGATCAAGAGCGGGCAATCATAAACGCAAAGGAGGATGTTTTTGGCAAGGAGGTGAAACATCTCCTATGTTGGGTGCATGTTAAGTCGAATATATTAGCATTCGGTGTTGGAAAATTAGAGGACAGGGATGCTGCAGAAAGATTCGCTCACAGATGTTGGGGATTGTTTATGTCGACCACAGAGGCAAAATACGAGGAGAGGCTTCGGAGAGTGAAAGAACACTAGAAAGGGTTGATGGGGTATGTTGAGAGGTCGTGGTTGGGGCCTTTCAAGGAGTCGATAGTCAGGGCATGGACGGAGCACGTAACTCACTTCCTAACGAGAACAGCAGATAGGTAAATGTATGATTTTGTGATAATATATAGATTTAATATCTGATATGTAAACTTTTATAATAACGAGTATGTTATAGGGCGGAGGGTATGCACAGTGCGCTAAAAAAAGTACTTGATAACTCCAAAGGAGGCTTCAACACTGTGATCGGAAGGATCCACGATCACGTAGAGATGCAAGTTTATAAAATAAGGGATGAAATGGAGACCTCTCGTACCAAGCTTCCAACAGAATTGACACTTATCAATAAAGCGAGTGAGGATGATATTCGTCCGCCTGTTTCACATAGTGTCAACATTGTGCTTGAAGAAGATGTTGGACATGTATTACGGCCTCAACAGAGATGCGGCTGCGGGAAAGTTACAGAACCAGTGTGTTGATTATTGGGTAGGAGAGAACTCGCACGGGTCTCCCTTGCCCTCATAGGATTGCCTAGGCCATTTTGAAGCAGCGGCCGATCAAACCAGCTGATATACACCCATTCTGCCGCCAGGTTGTATGGGAGGGAGTGGATCCGCAAAGCATGCCCATAGAAGACAAGGAGTCTATGTCACTCGCACAAGTGAGATGGAGAGAGAATGATGAGCTATTTCGGGAAGGTAAATTGAGCGATGATCAGATGTACACGGTAGTCGAGACATTTATAGACATCGCGACTCCAAAAGAATCCTCTCTGCGTGAATCAGTGGATGCTGTGAAGAAGGGTCGACCAAAGGGGTCAACAAAGTGGTCCACCAAGAGGAATAAGATTTTGCTTGAGCATAGGTTGGATGCACACGAGAAGGAGATGAGAGAAAAAGAAAAGGCGAGCTTTGGAAAAACGACATCGACTGGTAAGAAGCGCGGTAGACCAAAGGGATCGACCGACAAGGGGCCGAAAAAATCTACGACTGGTTCAGGTGCACAGGAACCGAGGGTCGACATGATCTGGGATAATGTGAACTTTGGAGTTGACAATGTCGACGAATTCATGTTCCCTTACTTTGGAGTTGACAATGTCGACGACTTCAGTAACTGGAATGCCGGTAGCATACCTCCGATACTGTTGAGCTGATATGGAGAACATCTCCATCACTCAGCTACGAAAATCAACCTCCACTAACTGAGACACAACTGGCTCCCCATCGATCGACAATCTTGAAATACGCTCGACGTCATGGAGGGTAATCGTAATCTCTCCCCAAGGAAAGTGAAAGCTACTGGTCTCAAGATGCCAGTGCTCGATAAACGCTGTGATAGTAACGTGGTCAGATCCTCGGAAATCCATAGTCGCCAATCCCGTCAGGCCGCTACGCTGTGTGATTGCCCACCAAGAATCGGGATCATCAATCTTATATTGCTCGATGTCATCCCACTTCAGTGGTCGTGAGTATGCCCTCAGAATCTTACGCCACTACAGACTCGAATTAACAAATAAATCGTTAATGTTATTTTTTCTTGGACAATTGTATTGGGAAAAAAAACAATCATATTTACGCTCACCAAGTCATCGGAAACCGGGACATCAGGAGGTGCAGCTATGGACTGTAGGGTGGGCGTCCAAATCAAGCCGGCCACATGAGTGGGATAGTCACGAAGGAGAACGGCCAATCGTGGCCCACCATCCTGCCATGACAATACCTCCGTAGATGGTGGGTCTGTAGCAGGAGGGTCCCTACCCTGTGGATCAGTAATAGGAGGATCCGTAGTAGGTGGATCCATAGCAGATGGATCTATAGCAGGAGGGTCCGTGTCATGTAGATTAGTAGGAGGAGGATCCGTAGCAGGTGGGGTCAAAGTAGTGGGGGCTGAAGCAGGTGGATCTGTAGCAAGTGGGGACGGGGCAGGTGGGTCCATAGCAGGTGGGTTCGGATCAAGTGGATTTGAAGTAGGTGGAGTCGGATCATGTGGAGACAAAAGAAGAGTGTGACCAGATGGCGGATCTGAAAAAGGAAGATGGCTCTGGCAAGGCTCAATAGATGGATCGGACTCACCGACAAGAGGAGGGCTCGAGCCACGGTCCAACTGAGAGTCAGAGTGGAGACTAGACGGTAACTGTGAATCAAGAGGCCCTGACAAACCCCCCAAAGATGGATCAGAATCACCGACGATGGGCGGGGTCATATCAATGTCCCTCGACGAATCATCGACGGTGTGAACATATGTTGTATTGATGTCTCTCGGCGTATCCTCAACGACATCCGTAGGGGCAGACAAGCCTACGTCTCGGTACGTCTGACTCTCTACACCGTGATGGGCAGGCTCGTCACGATGTAGCTCCGAAGTAGAAGTATGTACATCTAATCTCATCCTAGCTCTCTTCTTCGGAGAAACGGCCTGTGCTCGAGCCGACTGAAGAATACCTCGTGCCTTTGCGTTCCTCGTCCTCTTCTTCTTCTTAGTCGGAGGAGGTGTAGTTAAGACAGGAGTCAAAATTTTCTGACTCAACTAATGATACGCCTATTTAAGATTTTCATTATAGTAAAATTGACAATTTTTATCTATCGTATTAATTGTTCTCCCCAAACTTTGTTTAATATCTAAACTAACAAACACCAGTTATTTCAAAATTAAGTTCTACATATATATATGAACATGCAAAAAAAATTCAATTCTACATATATATAAACATGCTAAAAAAAATCAAATTTAAAAGATAAATTTACGAATACATACCAACATGCTTGCCTCATCCCAATGGTCACTCGCACCAGCTTGAGGAGAGTCACACCCACTGACAAGCCTCACACTAGCATCGCCACTGCCATCACGCACCACACCGGTGTCACTCTCGATATCGCCATCAACTGTCGAATGACCAATAATTAATATTTTTCAATGCACTCACATAATATACATGTGCAATTAAAACAATAAAAAGAAAACAGAAAATAGACTTTTCATGACGTAGTGGCTGATGGATACAACCTCACAAAACACACATAAAAAAAGGTCAAACCGAAAGCAACCCGTCATAAAGAATCAAAATCTCTCTCTTTCTTGTCTAATTGATTGGCTTATTGTCATGCTCATTATAATGTTTTTGAATACGCCTTTATTCCATCAATTCTTTGATCGATCGCGTAATTAATTTGAAAATTGATTCAACATCTGCATTTTATAAATTGCAAATTCCATGAACAAGGACAGAACTAGCATAGGAGGAACGACGCTGTGGTTTGACATATATAATACAAGTTCCAATATGATTCTCAAATCCCTACAATCCATTTGAGTTCTAATCCACATACTATGAAAACCCCCTTTCATATCTATGAAGCTTCAATCAAGCTCATCATGCTGATTTCTTAATTCTCATTGACCCAATTCTTAAAGAGTTCCTAAGTGTTTTAAAAGACCGGGCCTTAGATAAGCCAAAAAAAAAACTACATTGAAATTTTCATCCTGATTTCTTAATTCTCAAGACTGCATTGAATTTAAATTATTTAATTGAAATTTTCTTAATTCTCAAATCCATGCTGATTTCTTAATTATCAAGACTGCATTTAAGAGCTGTTGATAAGCCAAAAAAAACTGACTTCTTAGCTTATTTCATCTTATAAAGCCCAAGTATTTTCTTTATTTTATGCTGACTTAATAAGTTATACGGTTTGGAGTTCAAGTTACTTAACTCAAGTTCATATTGCACAGTTTTTACTTTGACGAACTTTTTCCATCAAAATATATTAAGTGGAACCAACTCATAATTAATACCTAACAAACAGATCCTCTTATAGAAAGATTATACACAAAACCGAAAACAGTATCAAAAAAAGATTACAGAGAGATAAAATCTATACCCTATTTATTCCCCATTGACCCTTCTTCCAATTTTATTATTACTTTAATTTTGATGAGGAAAAGATAGCTTCTTGTGGAATTTTAAACTATTTTTTGTCATCCCATTAATTACCCCATAATATCTTCGAAACCCTCAGCTTATATTTGGATAGAAAGTTTTTTAACGAGTTGCTCATCTTCTCTCACTAGGAGTCCTACCAATGTGCACTTACTTATACATGAAATTAAGATCTACGAACAACTTCATCCAAACAATCACTCAGTTCATAAGCAAGCTGATTATCCAATTCAATTTCGGTTTCAACCCCCTTCCCCCTCTAAAATCCACAATCAAGAAACTGTTAAACATCAACATCCCCCTATCCACCAAACCTCTCCCACTCAATACCAACTACTAGCTAGCTCATACGAATCAACTCAAATTGTGCTATCACATCCGTCGAACATTCCCTAAGACAAATCAGAACTTCTTAATTAACAACAACAATCGAAAACTGACATCAACACGCACAAGCCAAGCACCTCAATGTGATAAAATCAAGCAAAAACAAAAATTGACATCAACACACACAAGCCAAGTTGTCTGCAAATGGGAGCGGCAATCTCAATTTGTATGTGTAACCAATGTGACAACGGTGATGCAAATCTGATTAATTAAAGCATATATATGTGAAATCTAGATCATTGATCAAAAGCCAATGTGACAACAGAGCAACTACATGAAAATGGATTGTATATATAATCACTAAACAAGTCAGCAGAATCCCAAATTCCCAACAAGTTGAAAAGTATATTCCACTGGATGGACAAAAAGCATATGATGGCTCCAAATTCAAGCACAATTCCAGTTGCTCGTCCATTGTTAATTATTAATTGCATTATTTAACAATTAGTTGGACAATTAAGGTTTAATCAAACAAGGATATTCAGCAAATTAGGCTTCAAAGCATTAATGCAAGGAAATTCAGCCACTTCAAACCTCATTAAAGAGAGCAAATTCAACAAATTCCAATTAGGTTTTATTCAATTCACATTCAAAACAATCACTTTGACTGGGGGCTTTAGGTTTCAATTAGCATTAATCACGATTGATTCTAGTTAGCATTAATCACGATTTAGGTTTCAATTACTCCAATTAGAAGAGGGATACTTACCGGGGGATTTGTCGGTTTCGCCGCCGCCGGCATTCACAACGTGTTCGGCCCGAGCTTCCTTAACATCCCGACCACCATCACTTTGACCTCCGTCGACAACCCAAGCTTCGACCTCCCGACCACCGCTAGTTCAACCACCTCGCGTTTGAGCCATACTCGATGAGTTCAATTGAAGAAGAAGAACTCGCGGCCCACTGCAATTAAAGAAGAAAAACGACGACTGCCTGAACTGTCGGGGGACGAAGAACGACGACGACAATTGAAGAAGAAGGACGAAGGCGACAAAGGCCTGAATTGGGGGGATTGACGAAGTAGAGGACGAGCCTCGCTTCTTAAAGCGGCCCGCTTTAAGAAGCCCCAAATTTTGGCGCTTCAGGAAGCGTAGGTTTTGGCCCCGGATACCCGAAAGTTCTTACGTATCACGAAGCGTGACTCCTTATGAAGAGTGAAGTCCACGCTTCGTGAAGCGCCACTCTTTACGAAAGTGGGGTTTCCTGTGCGCGGAGGGTTTTTTCCGTGTGCCTATAGATTCCCCATAAAAAAACGTTATTTGTTTTTTTTTATTATTTTGTTTTTGGAAAGGTGAGAATTCGGAGAACTAATTAAATGGTAATCCGAGAGGCCGTAGAACACGGCAGCCATGAAAGACTAAGCAAGACCAAAAAAGGTCCAAACAAAAAGAGCAAGAACGACTAGAGGATATACAAATCTTCGAAAAGAAAGAGCATATCGCATTCAGGATTGGGGTGAGTAAAGCACTATAAATGTAGTTTCGTAGGCAACAACTCTACCCATCTTGGGAGTGCGAAATAGACAGTTGACGTTCCCTCCACCGAGACGAAGGATCTTTAGAAGTCTCAGAGCACTAAGAAACCTGACCTTATACAACTCTGTCCAATCCTTAACACAACTCCGCCTCCTCGAATGATTAATACGCCAATAAGTACAAGTAGACCTGGCAAAATCTGACCCGATCCGAAAAACCAACTCGACCCGCCTGAAATTTTCTAGGTCTGAACCCGTAAAAATAAACCCGAAACCCGATTTTAACCGAATCCGATGACCCGAGAAATTTCTGGGTCAAACCCGTTGGGTTTTGGTTAACCCGTTGGGTCGAATGAAAAACGGGAATGGTGAAAAAAATCCACAACTTGTTGGGTTCGGTTGTAATGACTTGTCTTCCTCTCGTCAATAGCCGAACTTGACTCCAAATGATTGATTGAAAGATGATTCTTTATGAAGAAAATCAACTCAAGGAATTGATTTTGAACATGAAATATACCAATTGATTAAGTGTCTCTTAAATTGATGTATACTAAGGTTTGAATGTTTTACTTTGCTGAACTAGAGTCTAAGTTCTGAATTAATTTGTAAAGTTGTTGTAGGTTACATTAATGTTAATAGTTTTATCAAAGTTGAAATATGTAAAAATTGAGAAATATTGTACTTTTAAAATATGTATATTGCAAGCTTTCTTCTTCTAATTTGATATATGTTTTCTGATATATGCATACAAGAACTCTAGGATTTAAATTTTCATACAAATTACTTTCTAGTTTCTATGAATCTCACATGTTCGTTTTTTTCTTCATAATCAATTTTAAATCTCTTGTGATTTGACCTTTGAGGATATTCATTTCGATCTTATTGAAATTCTTCTAGCGAACACCATGAATGTGAAATTGGAACTTGTTTTTGTTTTATTTGTGTTACTCACCCCACTTAGTCCAGCACATGATTGATTAGAAAATCTTGTTAAAATAGTTAGATATCACGTTATAGTTTATAATTTGTAATAGTGAGTACAAAGACGAAGTGTAACTTTTGTATTAAAAAACTAAATCCTTATATTTAGGTTCAAATTAAATTATATTATAACTTTATAAGTAAATAAATTATTAAAGTAATAGATAAATTATTTGTTAGGAAACCGAGTTCGTGTTTTGATGGTTCTAAACCGAAGAGGTTGCCGAGAGGTCGCCGACCTCAGTTTCCAGAAGCAAAGCGCGTGCGGAAATTCAGAAAAGGAAATAGCGTGTTTTTCTTATATGGAAATCGCGTCCAGCATATTCAGCAGTTCGTTTAAGGCAAGGACAAGATCATAAAGATGGAAAATCATCAAGAGATCAAGGAAGATATTGAAGATGATTTTATCATGGCTTAAGAGTTTATTTTAGGAAAGATCTTGTAGAGATTGTGTACGATTCATGTCTTAGCCGATTTGGCTGAATCGTGCAGCAATATTCTTAGTCTTATTTATACATTTCGTGCATTCATTCTAGGACTAAGAAGGAGGAGAGTGCAAACATTGTAATTGTGAGTGAGTGTTGAGTGACATCGTGAGATTCGATCTTAGGAGGTTGAGTGTTGAGCGAGATTGTATTGAGTGAGGATTGAGATAAGGTAAGAGTACTTGCTAGAGTGTGTGGGATTCACATCTAGGAGTAGGAACACCTTTGTAATCCGAGAAAGCAATACAAGCGAGCGAAGTGTTCTTCAAGTCCTTCTAAGTTGAAGCTTAGAAGGCAAGTGGTTTTTCTCTATACAAACTAGTTGGTTTGTAGAGAGTTTTCCACTATAACTCCTTGTGTTCAAAGTGGTAACGTATCAATATTTCTTGTGTCTTTATTCCGTTGCATAACACTAGTTGTTAACTCTGGTCGACGACATCGTAGGTGTCGACGACCTCTGAAGTACTAACGCAGATCCTACAATTGGTATCAGAGCTTTGGCTCTAGATTTTTCTAGTACTTTGCAGGAAAGATGTCTACCAGCAACACCACTATCAATGACTCCTTCTGAAAACCTCCAGTTCTCAAGCCCGGAGAGTATGATTGGTGGGTAAAACAAATGCAAACCCACATTTGCTCTTTGGATGGACACCTTTGGAAAGTAATTTCCATTGGTCCTGAGAAATTCCTCAAACCTGATGGCAAAGTGAAGGAAGTCACGGAGTATGACGACGCTGACTTCAAGAAGCTTGAAAAGAATGAACGTGCAAAGAAGGTTCTTCACCATGCACTTACTAGCAGTGAGATCAAGAAAGTCATAGGCTATGACACTGCTAAGGATATTTGGGATGCTCTCAAACGTCTCCATCAAGGGAATGATGATGTCAAAAAGGACAGAATTATAACCCTTGAGCGAGAATATAAGAATCTATTCCAAGGGAAGAATGAGTCTCTCCATGAGTACCACTCAAGATTTCAATCGGTGGTCAATCAGCTAGAGTTCCTTGGAGAAAAGCGTCCACAATGGAAGCAAACCAACAAGCTGATCTCGGGACTCAACAAGAAGTGCGACGGCATGGCGACTTCTCTCTTGTCTCAAACGAAGTCGATTACCGTGGAGGATGTGATTGGTCAACTGACCATGCTCGGAGGTATCCAACAAAGAAGAGAGGATAGATTTGACTCTGAAAAAGTCAAAACTATTGCTTTGAAAGTCGAGAAGGCTTTCGACATCGCTCAAGGACAAGATGATGAAGAGGTCGTCGACGGTGACGTTGCTCTTATTTCTAAGGCGATGAAAAGACTTTGGAGTCGCAACAAAGCTCCTACCAAAGCCCCTGAAGCTGCAAAAGATCTAAAGGGAGTGATATGCTATCACTGCCATGATAAAGGGCATTTTGCTAAACAATGTCCAAAAAGGGAGGCTGGGAAGAGCATGATGGCGACTTGGGACATGTCTGACGAGGAGGAAGATGAGTCGCCGACCAAAGAAGTCTGCCTCATGGCCTTGGGTGATGACTCCTCAAGTGAGGTAAATGAAAGTGATAATGATGTTTCTTCTCTCTTAGCTAAAAAGACACGTGAACAACTTTATGTTATCATTGAAAAACTTGGTCTTCAAATTTCCGAGCTTAGCGAAGAAATTGATGAAAAAGATGAGAAAATTGCAAATCTGATTGATGATAATACAGTTTGGTCTTCAAAAGCTATAGATCTAGAGAAGAAAAGTGTTTCTAAACCTGTTGATTGCTCTAAATGTCCTAATCTTGAGTCTCAGGTTGCTGACTTACAGAAACAGGTTGACGACCTAGAAAAACAGGTGTCTAGTCTTGAAGGTCAAAATCTCATGCTGAAGCTGGGAAATGCTAAGTTGTCTAGTGATCTTGAAAATGTGAAAATAGATGACGAAGCTAAAAAACAAAAGTGGAAGGATGAGTTTGTCATTGACAAGGTCCAAGAAGTCAAACAAGACTTCGGAAGAAGGTTTGTGAAGGTTGTGGAGCGACCTGGTCTAGGTTATGGGAAAAACCAAACTGAAAAAGGGAACGCCTCTACCTCCCAAACATCTAAGGGAAAATCTCCTATGCATGAGCACAACGCAAGTTGCTCATCACATGTGGCGGATCCCAAGGGTAAAGGGAAGCAGAAGTGGTACCCTAATCAAAAGGTTCGTACCATGTGGGAAAACCAAGTCCAAAAAGCCGGCCCCTCACGAATTGACTTCCAGGCCCGAGTTGACAACAAGCCTGTCTACCCAGGATATAGTAAGTATGTAGGGTTGAAATCTCACATCATATGCTGGTATTGTGGCAAAGGAGGCCATTACCAACATGAGTGTTTTAAAAGGACTAGAGATTCTGAAAAGGCTAGGAAGTCGAGGACTTCTAGAAAGAAACCTAAAGTCACCAACTCTGTCAAAAATCCAAAACCTGTTAATGCTAATGTTTCTACTCATGCTGTGAAATCTGTTGCTCGACCCATAGGAGTTGTGAAACAACTCTGGGTTCGTAAAAACTAATCTTGTTTGTGCAGGTTGAAGTGAGTGTCGATGACCCCTGGTTCATCGACAGTGCATGCTCAGCTCATATGACTGGAAAATCTGAAGATTTTGTCTCACTTCAACAACACAACGGAGGTAATATTACCTTCGGAAACAATAACAAAGGTGTGGTTTCTGGAATGGGAAAAGTGAAGATCTCAAGTAAGGTTTCAGTTTCTGATGTTAGTCTGGTTGACAACCTTGGTTTTAACTTATTGAGCGTTGCTCAACTATGTGCTAACGGGAAAAATCAAGTTGTCTTTGATTATAAGCAATGCTAGGTGATTGAAATAAGTACAGGTAGGACGCTTCTGAAGGGATTGTGCAAAAACAATGTTTACAAAGTGGATCCCTGCTTCCAACCTGAAGAGAGTTTGTGCTTGAAGTCTGCTGCAGAGGTTGCCGACCTCTGGCATAGTAGAATCTGTCATGCTAGCCCGCAGTTATTGGTCAAATTGCACAGAGAGGAGCTAGTTCGTGGTTTGCCTAAGTTTGATGTCTCAAAGTCTAGTGTATGTGATGCTTGTGTGAAGGGTAAGCAAGTAAGGTCTTCCTTCAAGTCCAAGAAGGAGATCAGGTTTTTGAAGAGTTCGAGACATGGGCAAAGGCTGTTGAAAAGAAGCTTGGAAATTCTATAGTGGCTATTAGATCCAATCATGGCACAGAGTTTGAGAACTCTGAATTTCTGGAGTATTGCAGGAAGAATGGAGTCAGCCACAATTTCTCGGCGCCTAGAACCCCTCAACAGAATGGCGTGGTCGAGAGGAAGAATCGAGCTTTAGAGGAGATGTCGCGGACCTTGCTCATCTCTAGTGGTCTCCCAAGGAATTTTTGGGGAGAAGCTATTCATGCAGCTTGCTACGTGATGAATAGAGCCATGTTGCGTCCACTACTTGGAAAGACTCCTTATGAATTGTTGAGAGGAGTTAAGCCTAGTGTCGCCCACCTCCGCATCTTCGGGTGTAAATGTTATGTTCATAACAATGGGAAGGACAGTCTGGGCAAGTTTGATCCAAGGAGTGATGTTGGCACCTTTGTTGGCTATTCCCAAACAAGCAAAGCTTACAAGGTGTACAACAAGAGGACCAAGAAGATCGAAGAAAGTGTTCATGTGGTGTTCGATGAAAACATCATGGCAGGCTCTTTGATTCAGGATCGTGATGATGGTGATCAAGGCTACTTCTTAGGCCTTGAATATGTCTCTGACAAGGACTGTGCTGAAAGTTCGTCCGAGGTCGCCAATAGTGACAGTGTCGCCGACCCCGATCAGATTGCAAGGACAGGTCAGAATCAGGTTCAAGATCAGGTTGCAGATGCTGTGCAGAATCAGGACGTATCAAAGGCTAGTGGATCAGGTCAAGTAGTTCAAGAGTTTGATCAAGCAGTTCAAAGATTTGATCAAGCAGTTCAAAGATCAGATCAAGCAGTTCAAAGTTCTATTCCAGGTAGCTCGTCGCAGACTCCAGTGGTCGACGACCTGACTCAACTACCTATCAGGAATTATCAGCAGAAGGATGCTCATCCGGTCACCAACATAATTTCTGATTATTCGAAGGGAGTGCAGACGAGATCCTCACTTAATCTCTTTGCATTCAACGCCTTCATTTCTATGTTGGAACCCAAGAATATCGAGCAAGCCTTGAAAGACTCGGATTGGGTCATTGCCATGCAAGAGGAACTTCATCAATTTGAACGCAATAAGGTGTGGCATTTGGTCTCAAGGCCGAAGGGAAGAACAGTGATTGGAACACGATGGGTGTTCAGGAACAAGCTGGATGATGAGGGAAATGTTGTTAGAAACAAGGCCCGGCTTGTAGTGAAAGGGTACAATCAACAAGAAGGAATCGACTATGATGAAACCTTTGCCCCGGTTGCTCGTCTTGAGGCCATAAGGTTGTTGATTGCTTACCTTTCATGGATTCAAATTGCAGCAAATGGATGTCAAGACCGCATTTCTTAATTGGGTACTTGAAGGAAGAAGTTTATGTTGAGCAAACCCCAGGTTTTGAAGATGTCGCCAACCCAGATCATGTCTATAAGCTTGATAAGGCTTTATACGGGTTGAAGCAGGCTCCTCGTGCGTGGTATGATAGGCTATCGCAGTTCTTAATCCAGCATGGATATATTCGAGGAGAGATCGACAAGACCCTATTCTTGTTGAGGAAAAAGAATCACACTCTGGTGGTTCAGGTCTATGTCGACGACATCATCTTTGGCTCAACAGACCCAGAGTTAGTGAAGGAGTTCGCCAACCTCATGTCGAGTGAATTTGAAATGAGCATGGTGGGTGAACTCAAGTTCTTTTTAGGACTTCAGGTCATGCAGAATGAAGAAGGTACCAAGGTTCATCAACAAAAGTACCTCAGGGAGTGCGTGAAGAAGTTTGGTCTTGAGAGCTCTCGCTCTTTTGATACTCCTATGTCGACGACCACTTCACTTGGAAAAGATGAAAAGGACCCAAAGGTCAATGCTACTGTGTATCGAGGTATGATTGGATCTCTCTTGTATCTTACAGCTAGTAGGCCAGATATTGTCTTTGCCGTGTGCCTTTGTGCAAGATTTCAGGCCGATCCAAGGGAATCTCATCTAAAAGCTGTGAAGAGGATCATTCTCTATCTCAAGGGCGGTGACAACTTGTGCCTGTGGTATCCACGGGTCAGCGACTTCGACCTAGTTGGCTACACCGATGCAGATTTTGCAGGGAATCGTGTTGATAGAAAGAGTACATCAGGGATGGCCCAGTTTCTTGGCTCGTGCTTAGTCTCTTGGGGATCCAAAAAGCAGAATTCAGTTGCTCTATCTACCGCCGAAGCCGAATATGTCGCCGCCGCAGCATGTTGTTCACAACTCTTGTGGATGAAGCAACAACTCAAGGATTATGGTGTTGAGTGTGGGTCCGTACCCATACTTTGTGACAACACAAGTGCCATCGATATCTCGAAGAATCCGGTGCAACATTCCAAGACAAAGCACATCGAGATACGACATCATTTTCTTAGAGATTGCGTGGAGAAAGACATGGTGTCCATGAAGTTTTGCAGGACGGATGAACAAAGGGCGGATATTTTCACCAAAGCTTTAAATTGTGAACCCTTTGAACGACTTCGCATGGAGCTAGGTATGATCTCACTTGATTGACTTGTTAATCATTTATGCTATCCCCTTATGACTGGTTGAAATCTGATTGATTATCATTTTGAGAATTTCATGCTTATATAGTGTCAGCATAATAGGGTGTGTGTGCATTTAATCGATCAAATCTCCTGCTTGTGTGCATGTC
This sequence comes from Polygonum maritimum, assembly GCA_963924305.1. Lineage (NCBI taxonomy): Eukaryota > Viridiplantae > Streptophyta > Magnoliopsida > Caryophyllales > Polygonaceae > Polygonum > Polygonum maritimum. The sequence goes on along the minus strand of OZ002732.1, from coordinate 12,763,945 downwards.
GACGACCTCCTGCATGTTGTGTTTAAAATTGCATGTCCAATTGAACTTTTTCTTTGAGCCCAAAAGAATCAACTTGATGACCCTTTAACCCTCATTAGAAGCCCAAATGATGGTTGATTCTACTGCCGTCCCCGACCTATCATGCTTGAGAGTCTCTATGAGCCCATTTGCTTGTTTGTGTGTTTTTAAACGGAGACTTATCAACTTGATCGACAAATTCCACAAAATATTATATGTTTATGCTTGGTTTGCTTTGACACCACCCGGTGTAACCCAACCCCCAAGCTACTTCATGTGGTAAAAGTCAAGGCGTAGTAAGGTTGTTGACAGGCTCAGAATTCAAGAGAAAACAGGTTTGAGGTTGACGACTTCAGTTGTGACAGTTATAAGAGATGACTTGTCAGAATTCAGGTTTGTGGAAAGAAAAGTTTGAAGTTGAGGTAGTCGACAAGGTTGACGACCAATTTGTGCGGAAAGCGCACGTGCAATTTTGGGGCGAAATATTTGACAGATTTTCAGTTTGAAATTTTTGGAAAGGGAAGATCTTCTAACGGGATCATGTACTCGAGTGGAACTGCAGTTGCCTTAATTGTGAAATCGTACTTGCATAAAAGGAGATCTAAAGGTACTTTTCTCTTACCCCTTTTGTGCTTATCCCGATTTCCTCTCTCTCTCTCTCTCTCTCTCTCTCTCTCTCTCTCTCTCTCTCTCTGTCCGAAAACCCCAATCGCCATAACCGACACTCAAGCTTTTTTCTTTGCTTCAATGGCGTCCCCAAACCAGTCCCCGCTGTCGAACCTAACCCCTGAGCAACTTCAATCTCTTCTCATGACCCATCTCGGAGAGGAAGAGTTGAAGAAACTCGCTGCCCAAACCCTAACGGGAAAAACCCAACTGGAATCCGCCATGGCCGAAAGCTCCAAAACTCAAAATCCCGACCCCATTGCCCCTGAATCTCCTCAATCCAAGCCCAAATCCCCTCCACAAGAACCCATAACCGAACCCGAGCCTCATCCGACAGAGGATGTGTCGGAAATCGCCCCAGATCTGGCGGTTTCAGGCAACATTCCTCTGGCGGTTGAAAAACCCGTGCCGGAGAAGGAGAAGGAGGAACCGCCAAGGGAACCGGCGGTTGAGGAAGAAAAAGGCGAAGAGAAGGACGAAGAAGCGGAACCCGTCGCTGAAACTGAGTTTGAGGCCACAGAGAAGGTGGTTGATGCTTTTGAAGAGGTGATTCATGTTCCCGCTGAAACAGAGGAGAAGGTTGAAGACGACACCCAGAGATCTGAAGAGGTTGTCGACTTGGAGAAGGTCTCAGAGGTCGTTGCTAAGGTTGTGGACTCCGCTAAGGTCCAAGGCAAACAACCAGTGTCTGTTCTATCCGACAGTGAAGGTATTGAATCTGACCCTCTTTCTTTTGAGAAAGAAATTCGTTCTAAGGCTAAAGAGGACGTTAAGAAACAGTTGTTTGGTGAGGATACCCCAGTTTCTAAGAAATCCACCAAGAAACCCACTGTTGAGCATAGGCCTGTGACTAGGAGACTGAAATTGTTGATTGGAGAGGTAGTGCCTAATATCCCTTTGCCTGAGGAGAGTGAATCTGAAGGAAAACCTAGGAAGTCCAGGGCTAAGCGACCCAGGTCGCCGACCTTGCTTAAACCTAAGGCCTCTGCTAGCAAAAAGAAGAAGAAGTCAAAGAGTAGGAAAATCCAGTCTAGGGATTTTACTAAAGTTTTGCTGTGCGAAAGCAATTTTCTTGATGAGTTCAAGTTGCCTAAGGTGAAAGAGTGGATGGAAGTTCAAGGTTGGAAGGATTTGTTTTGTGAAGAAGATAAGTTCATAGCTGAGGATGTTAAAAAGTTTTATGAGACGTTGACCATAAAGGATTATGGCAACAAGACTGTTGGGAAGTATGTCTGGGAGGAAAAGGAGTATCTATTTACCAGCCAAGAGGTCGCTGACCTTCTCCTGATTCCTCATGAAAGTTTTGCTGAATATTACAAGGGAGCGTGGCCAGAGAATGTGGACTCCAGTAGTGCCTTGAAGAATGTTCTTGATGATGAAGGTACTGGAACTGGTCCTTATCTTGTGAACTCCATGGCTGTCGACAAGAAGGTGATGTTCTCCTACCTCATTAGCAACCTCCTGCCCCGAGAGCAAAAGAGACATTGTGCTTATATTCAGGAGATCCTTGTCCTTGACAAGATCTTTAAGAGTCAGAAGGTGTGCTTGCCCAAGTTGATATGCTTCATATGAAGAATGTCTGGGAGAGTCCTAGTCATGCCTTGCCATATGGCAGACTGGTCACCGACATCCTGATCAACCATGAGCATGAGGCAGATGAGAATTCTGGAGATTATATGACGCCTGGACATCGCGTTCTCAACAGGGATACTTTGAGGAAGATGGGATGGAATTTAATTGATGGAGAGTGGCAGAATAAGGAAGCTGAATCTGAGGCTGCACAGGCTGAAGAGTCGCCAACCGAGGTGGTATTCCTTAGAGCTGAAATGGCGCTGATGAAAACGGAGCTGCAGATTCAATCTGAGAAGATTGATGCTCTGACCAAGCTGGCTGAATCCATTGCTGAAGATGTGAGCCACATCAAGAAAGGAATTTGCTAGGTCGCCAACCTCTGCTGCCTTATGACTTTTGCCACCACCTGCTTTCTACCTCTACCATATTATTCCCTATTTTCAAAAACTTTTTTTTAAGTTCGATTGGGTTGTAAACCTAAATACTCTATGTTTGGTTGTTCTGTTTGACATTTCCATGCTTGCGTGGTTGATAACTCTTGATTGATGTTGCATGCTTTTAATTGCTATTATATTTGCCTAGCTGATTTCTCTATGATTTTCAATCTTTTTGATGATGCCAAAAGGGGGAAAATAACTGGGATTGCAGGTCTAATTAAGGGGATATGCTGAATGTCATGAGATGCTTGAACTTAGGGGGAACTTTTGAAATGTTAAGGGGGAATATTTTTTACTTGCCTTTGTAGTTTGTTTGTTTGAGATGTTGAACAGGTTAATAAAGACCCCAGAACCAGATTAAAGAAGATGAGTGTTTGTCACCATCAAAAAGGGGGAATTTGTTAGGAAACCGAGTTCGTGTTTTGATGGTTCCAAACCGAAGAGGTTGCCGAGAGGTCGCCGACCTCAGTTTCCCGAAGCGAAGCACGTGCGGAAATTTAGAAAAGGAAACAGCGTGTTTTTCTTATATGGAAATCACGTCCAGCATATTCAGCAGTTCGTTTAAGGCAAGGACAAGATCATAAAGATGGAAAATCATCAAGAGATCAAGGAAGATATTGAAGATGATTTTATCATGGCTTAAGAGTTTATTTTAGGAAAGATCTTGTAGAGATTGTGTACGATTCATGTCTTAGCCGATTTGGCTGAATCGTGAAGCAATATTCTTAATCTTATTTATACATTTCGTGCATTCATTCTAGGACTAAGAAGGAGGAGAGTGCAAACATTGTAATTGTGAGTGAGTGTTGAGTGAGATCGTGAGATTCGATCTTAGGAGGTTGAGTGTTGAGCGAGATTGTATTGAGTGAGGATTGAGATAAGGCAAGAGTACTTGCTAGAGTGTGTGAGATTCACATCTAGGAGTAGGAACACCTTTGTAATCCGAGAAAGCAATACAAGCGAGCGAAGTGCTCTTCAAGTCCTTCTAAGTTGAAGCTTAGAAGGCAAGTGGTTTTTCTCTATACAAACTAGTTGGTTTGTAGAGAGTTTTCCACTATAACTCCTTGTGTTCAAAGTGGTAACGTATCAATCTTTCTTGTGTCTTTATTCCGCTGCATAACACTAGTTGTTAACTCTGGTCGACGACATCGTAGGTGTCGACGACCTTTGAAGTACTAACGCAGATCCTACATTATTAAAATAAATTTGAAAAGCCACGTTCTTTAACCCGTTGGGTTGATCCGAACCCGCAACAAACCCGTAGTGACCAGACCTGTTTGGACCCGTTAAAGTTGTGACCCGAAATGACCCGACCGTGGGTATTGACCCGAACCCGATTACCGAAACCCGAACCCGACCCACCCGACCCAATTGACAGGTCGAAGTACAAGCCATCCTAAAAAGAGTAACCAACCTTGCACCGCAAGTCTAAGCTTGCGGCGCAAGTGAGTCAAAATACTTGCGGCGCAAGCAAGAAAAGACTTGCGAAGCAAGCGAATCCACAAACTTAGGACTCAAGCTAATCCACAAACTTGCGACACAAGCGAGTCCACAAACTTCCTTTCCTTTATCGTTCTTTGTTCATGGGGAACTTGTATTTTCCATGTTCGGTGCATCCCCACCATTGATCCTTACTATTGACGGTTTCCTCAACCATAGTGGGATTTGAGTCATGTTTTCCAGAATCATCATCAACAGGAATTTAGTCAAGAGAGAGTTTTCATTAGAAAGTTGTTCACAATAGCTAGCCACAACAACAACAAAATTCCAGAACAGAGAGTTTCGCGTTTCTCAATCGCCATGAACAAATAGAGAGAAAAGGGACAAGGGGCTATGGTTCATTTTTGGTATAATTTTAGAGAGAAGGCAAATCACCTCTCTCTAGAATTCTCATGTCATTTATTATTATTATTATTATTATTATTATTATTATTATAAAATCAATGTATCGGGCCAGTAAGGACCTCACCTGCCATATTCTCTTACCAACTTTATTATTGTTGCGGTTGTGGGCCATAAAAGTTGAAAATGTAGTGGGTGTTAGAAGTTGAAAAAGAAATTAGTTAGTGGATGTCAATTGCTTAATAAATAAATATAAATTAATAAAAAGTATAATTGGGTGAAATCATGAAAAAGAGCCTCACTTCAAGTTGAAAAAGTAGTGTGCGGTAGAAGTTGAAAAAGAAATGGGTTAGTGTATGTAATAGATTAATAAATAAAAATATATAAATAGATTAAAAGTAGCTTAACTTCCCAAATTTGTCTCATTCTTTTGGTTTCTTACAGTTGGCATCCCCCTTTTCTCTTCCTGCTTGTTTATTGAGTATTGAATTTTAAGTTGCAAGCTTTTACTTTTTCCATTGTATGACTATGATTATATGTATGGTTTGTTTTTTTCGCAATTGATTTGTTGATTTCATCTGCCTTTGTCCCAATATGGCTCATAATGGTGAGTATAATATATTAAATAGAAAATTAAAATCAAATCGTGAAAATGTTGGAACTTCACTTGAAGATTTCAACCATGGCAAAAGGGCTAGATGTGATCGATCATTCGGGGAACGTAATGCATCCACTGATATTTCCAATAGTAAGCACATTATTTTGTTCTTATTCATATTTAGATGCTAGAAAGTTGACTTGAGTAATTCTTAATTTCAATTTTTCCAATTGTTGATAATTCACAAGTACATATATCTGCTGGTATTGGACCATCACATAGTTACTTAGTGGGCATCTCCACTTCGACATCAACACCAATAAATCAATCTACTACACTTCCAACTGATCATCAAAGTGCAAGCATTTTAAATTCTTGGTGTAGGAATCAATGTCTCGTGAGTTCTTCTAGCGAACCTCATGCTAACATATTATATACGGAGCCTACTCATGAAACATCAAACGAAGATGAAAGTTATTTGAATACTTTCTTGGAAGGTTTGTTATTATAGTATATTGTTCATTTTCTACTTATGTATATGATGGTCTTGGGTTTGTGGGATCCTGTGTATAATCAAGTATATTCCTTCTTTTTTATTTTAGATTCAGAGTATGACAGTGAATGCTCGTGTGATTCTATAACAGGTATGTACCTTTTGTGTTCAATGTTGATCTTTTTTGTTTTGGTAATTTAGTAAAATATTCCTATTTATTATTGAAATCTACTATAATACATTATAAAGCAGAACCCAAGTCTGTGTAAAAATTTGCGCCACGTCATCAGCCTTGAATAAAATAATGATTTTATTTTTGTACATTAGAATTTTCAAAATTTACCTTTATATCTACTTGATATTTTATCCAATTTCCTGATATATATATATATATCTACTTTATATCTTATCCAATTTCCTTATATTTACTTTATATCTTATCTCATTTTTTTATACCTTAAGATTTTTTTCTAACAGGATTTTTTTAACGATATATCCTTTTACGAATAAAAAATAAGGGATTTTTTTATATCTTAACCATTTTTCCTATTAATTAGTATACGTTTTGTCGTTATTAAATATTGAGAAATAGTGAAAAAACTTTCTCATATTGTTAATAGTATATTAAATAATAATATAAATATAAACAATAAAATTGAATGATTTTAAAATTAACATTATATTAATAAAAATACATATATAGGTCAATAGGTTCGGCCTCGGGTCAATCTCGAATGTCTATATTTATTACCCGTACATGGTACGGGATTTCTACTAGTTAATTCAAATAATCCAAACTTTTGATGGGTGTAAAATGAATAACCAAAATATTGATAGCAAGTAAAATAACCCAAAAAATGGGTTAAAAAAATATCTTTGAGGTAAATTTTCCGGTCATTATCGATGACTTGGCACTAGATAAATGATATGACCATTGAAATAATACTGATATGCGCTCTTCGACCATTATCGATGACTTGGCACCAAAATGTCACTCCGCCTCGTCATCCTATTTCCAACTCTCATTGTATATCTCAAACAAATACGTCTCCAGGGGCTGTCTCTACTTCTTGGGGGTCCCACCGGCAACGTGTCGAATCAAGTTCTTGTAGTACGTAGCCGCGTTAGCGGCCACGAGTTCTTGTAGTACGTCTTCGTGTTGGCGTACTTAGCTGCGTCCGTCCCTTGAGACGACCAACCTCTCTCGGAGACCACAATCCCGACGCCGCCACTGTCAGCCTTCTCCATAGCGGCGTAGAACTAGTTGAAGAGGTTGCGGTAAGAGAGGCCATTTCCGCCGTTGGTGATGATACGGAATTGCCAGCGTCGTAGGCTAGTCTTGAGGATGCGGAAGCTTTTCAGGATCTTTAGTGTGTTTCGCCTGCTGCCCTTGCTCAATCTTTTCGCTTCTTACAAACTGAAGGCTCGCCCTTGGATTGGATGATCCAACAAGGGTTGAAACCTTAATGGTGTGGAGGAAGGGACGGTTCGCAAATTGACGCCCGATGGGCCACCTGCGATATTCACAACGACGAACACCAATATGAGTAGGATGAATTTCACGCAAGCTAACAAATTTATGTAAGTTCATGTTTGATTTAGTCATGCAAATTATGGGCGAATTAAGAGGGAAAAAAACGAGAGAGAAGAGAAGAGTGAAGAGAGTTGGCGAGTAGGAATTGCGAGAGCAATTCTACTCAGCTGGATTGTTGTTGATGGTCGTAGGGTGATGTGTTGATGTTGAAGATGCTCGGCTGAATGCTTGAGTAAAGGCTCGAAATTTCTCCCCAAATAAAACACGAGTGTTGGTTGGATTAAATCCCAGGATTTCAACTTGTAACGCAAGTCGAATTCCAGGAAAAACTAATCTGATTTTTATTGAATGCAATGGTTCGAATATATAGACACAAATCAGCCAAAGATTCTATCATCTAACAACTTCCTAAGATAGATCTTTGCTTGGAAAGAAAGCTAAAAAGTTACTAGAGAAACTATAATTTAACTAGTGAAAAATAACAACTTCTAACAACTTCCATCTATCTTTGTATGGATGAATTGCGGCCCAAGTAATGTGAATTTCCGTCCGCCCTTATCCATGCCGCGCCCATTGCGTGTGTGGGGCGTGTGTGTGTCGCGTCCTAGGGCGCTGGCTTCCTTGTGCCACAAGCTGTCCATACCTTGATAAAAATAGAAGGAATAAAAGTGGCAAGTGCCAAAAATAGCAAATTTCTCTAATCCTAAAAATAACTCAAAAGATAGGCATGCCCAAATATCAATTCGGAACATGAGAGATGAGGGTGGTCCATTGTGGCCCATGTGAATCGAGCATGGCTGGGATGCGCGCCAAAAGAACTCTTGTCGCTTTCTTTAGCTTCCGGGCTCGATCTCTAGTAATTGGTTCGTTGAAGGGGACTCGAGCTAGGTCCTCGATCTCTTGCAGAGTCATTGGTGCATGGTCTGCATCATTCTCCTCCACTTGGCTACGAAGCGTCCTCGATTCGTCGTCGGAGTCATCATCGGGGACATAGAGGGATAGGTCCGCTACATTGAATGTAGGATGGACGCCATACTCTCCGGGGAGGTCCAAACGATAGGCGTTGGGGCCGATCCGCTGAGTGATGCGTAAGGGGCCGGGAACCTCTCCTTCCTTAGGTGCAGCCACACAAGATCGCCCACATCAAATTGTACATTCTTTCGACCCTTGTCAGCTTGGGCCTTGTATTGGGCGGTCTTGCGTTCAAGGTGCAACCTAGTGCGCTCATGCAGCTTCTTCACGAACTCAGCCCTCTTGTGTGCGTCGAATGACGTCTTGTCCTTGTCCTTCATGGGCTGGGGCGTGAGATCCACCGGGGTCCTGGGGTTCAAACCGTACACCACCTCAAAGGGAGTCATCTTGGTTGTCGAGTGCACCGACCTGTTATAATCAAACTCTACAAATGGCAAACAATCTTCCCATTTTTTGATGTTGGACTTAATCATGTGCGTAGCAAGACGCCCAAAGTCCGGTTAGTAACCTCAGTTTGACCATCGGTCTGAGGGTGACAAGAAGTAGAATAAAGCAATCTAGTACCCAATTTAGACCACAAAGATCTCCAAAAGCAACTCAAGAGCTTAGCATCTCTATCACTAACAATAGAACAAGGAATACCATGTAATTTAACAACATGCTCGAAAAACAAGTTAGATATATGCACGGCATCATCAGTTTTATGACATGGAATGAAGTGAGCCATTTTTGAAAACCTATCTACTACTACAAAGATGCTATCTCAGCCCTTCCTAGTCCTAGGTAACCCTACAATGAAATCCATAGAAATATCTTCCCAAGGGCTCTTAGGTATAGGTAAAGGCTGGTACAAACCATGGTTAGTTAACTTTGATTTCCCTTTAGCACATGAAACACAGCCCTTAATGAAATGAAGCACATAATTCGACATTTTAGGCCAATAGAAGTGTTCCTTTAATCCTTGCAAAGTCTTTTCTAACCCACCATGTCCTCTAGTCTCATGCACATCTTGAACTAACAACCTACGATATGAAGATGAAGGTATACATAATTTTCCAGCTTTGGACAAATAACCATCATCCACAAAGTAAGAGTCATATTCACCATGCGCAATGCAATAATTGTAAATTTTTCCAAAGAAATCATCATTAGCATACAAGTCACGCATCATGGAAAAACCCAACAATTTTGCATCTAAGTGAGCTAGAAGAACGTACCTGCGTGATAGAGCATCGGCTACCACGTTTTCGGTTCCCTTTTTGTGTTTCACCACATAGGGGAACGTCTCCATGAACTCAACCCATGTAGCATGCCTTCGGCTGAGGCGAGATTGGCCCTTTAGATACTTGAGCGCCTCGTGATCGGTGTGAATCACGAACTCCTTTGGCCATAAGTAGTGTTGCCAAGTCTTAAGAACCCTTATCAAAGCATAGAGTTCCTTGTCGTATGTGGGGTAATTAAGCTCGGCGCCACTAAGCTTCTCGCTAAAGTAGGCAATGGGTTTCTTTTCTTGCAGGAGCACGCCACCAATCCCAAAATTGGAATCATCACATTCGACCTCAAAGGTCTTAGTGAAGTCCGGCAGCTGGAGGACGGGTGCGTGGCTCAACCTGTCTTTCAAAGTTTCAAAGGCGGTCTCATGTTGCCTTTTCCACTTAAACTCTGCATTTTTCTTTGTTAGTTCATGTAAAGGCGAGGCAATAATGGAAAAATCACGCACAAATCGCCTATAGAAGCTAGCTAATCCTAGGAAGGATCGAACCATAGTTTGAGTGGTCGGTTGAGGCCACTCTTGTATGGCTTTCACCTTACTATCATCAACACGCAGCCCATTACTAGACACGACAAAACCAAGGAATATAGTAGATGAGGAGCAGAAATCACACTTAGCAAGATTAGCAAACAATTTCTCCTTTCGAAGACATTCAAAAACTGCATGCAAGTGTCCTATGTGATCATCCAAGGTTTTGCTATAGACTAGTATGTCATCAAAGTAAACCACAACAAATTTACCTAGAAAACTGCGTAAAACATGATTCATTAAGCGCATGAAAGTACTAGGAGCATTAGTTAAGCCAAAAGGCATTACAAGCCATTCATACAATCCATATTTGGTTTTAAAAGCAGTTTTCCATTCATCACCCTCTTTCACTCTAATCTGATGATAGCCACTTTTAAGGTCAATTTTAGAGAATAAAATCGATCCATGCAACTCATCAAGCATATCATCCAAGCGAGGTATAGGGTGGTGGTATTTTACCGTGATTTGATTGATGGCTCTGCAGTCCACACACATACGCCATTCGCCGTTTTTCTTGGGTACGAGGATCACCGGCACCGCGCATGGGCTGAGTGACTCATGCACATACCCCTTCTCCATGAGGTCCTGGACTTGGCGTTGTAACTCCTTGGTCTCCTCGGGGCTGGCGCGGTATGCAGCTCAGTTTGGAAGAGATGCGCCAGGCACCAAATCGATTTGGTGCTCAATGCCTCGAATGGGGGGAAGACCGGGGGGAAGCTCTTCGGGAAATACATCCTGAAATTGATCTAAGAGAGAAGAGAGCTGCGGAGGCAGATTAGAAGTATCAATGTTCACTAAACACAAATCTTTCCGCATAAGAAGGATACAAGAGATACCTCCCTTAAGAGCGAGGGACACATCCAGAGGGTGTGCCACCTAGCATGGGCGTTGCTCAACGCCGCCTGCAATGGATGGCTTGGAGACTTCATGATCAGCAACCTTGGGTCTCCAAGTGGTGGATGGAGGTGTGGAAGAAGGTGTAGAGGGGCGTCCCTGAGGAGCACGCTTCGTCGGTGGCACATACGCCTTCGGAGGCGCACTGGACTTTGGAGCGTGCCGATCTGGATTCCCTCCTGCGTTTTGGCTGAAAATTGGTGGAGAGTTGGCGCACTCAGTATGTGAGCCACCCACCAAATTTTAGCTCAATCCGCCTTCTGTAGCGCCGGGGGCACTCCGAGGTACAATTGAGGCACTGGCGCCGCTCGGGGGCCGCTGGGGTGCCTTGGTGTGCTTCTGCGGGGCTGACCTCCATTTGGCCTCAAATTTTGTGGAGGCTCCTGACACTAGCATAAAATTCGGCATACAATGCGGAAATTTTAGGGTGCTCGTAAAAAACGCCCTTATTAATAAGAAACGGAGGGCGCTTTTAATTGAAAAGCGTAGTATAAGATTAAATCTTTTTATTAAAAATAGTAACAATATGCTACAGGACGCTTTTACGGAAAAGCGCACTACATTATAACATACGGAGGGTGTTTCTTATGAAAAGCGCCTTCCATATCTTTTTATTTTGAAAAAAGAAATTGTATATTCTAGAGCCTAGGGTTTCCGCACTTCTCCTTCCTTCCCCCTGACCTGACCTTTCCCTTTTCGATGTCGTTGCTTCCTTCCCCAAACTAATCCATCGACCTCGCTCTCTCCAACTCCTCCTCTGACATCTCCCTCTCGTCCAACCGCTCAAATCCCTCTCCACCCTCTCCGATCTCACTACCCACAGATTTTTGTCTCTTCTGTTTCGTGCTTGTTCGACTCGCCGACTGCTTTCGTCGCCAACCGGAGAATATCGGAAACCCTATCCACCTGTTGCAACAATTCCTTCCCCAACTCCCCCGCCGGAGAACACGATGTTTAAGTTGAACGGCTTCGTTATTCCCGCCCCTAGCGAGCTGAGCATGAAGATCGCCATGTATTACCTGGAGTTCTACGCGGCCTGTACTGCTGATGGGATCTTGAGCTAGCTGTGGTCTTACTCACATGGCTGTCACGCCTCTTGACCTTGTCAAATGTAATATGCAGGTTAGTCGCTTTCTAATTCCCTTTTTCTCTAGCATAATTATAGATCTCCGCTCATTTTATGTTTGTTGTTGAAGAGGCAGGGTTTGGTTCAGCTTCAATCACTCAGATCTGTCATTGTGCCGAAACAGCCCCTTTTTTTGCCGATCTGGTATCCCATCATTGCCGAGGCAACTTGGCCCTTGCTGTTGGGGTTTCCGGGTTGCCCAATCTGTGCAGGATTGAAGTCACTGAGGTCGACAATTTGGGGGTTTTTCGTGATACCATTGAGGTCATGTTTGAGGATGACATAACCAGGCGCCTCTTGAAGGTTGGGCCCTATCGAGCCATCCACGTTCTTGAGGTTCTTAATCTTGTCCTTTGCTCTTTTGTTGCTGCAATGTAGAGAATTTTTTGATTGCATATGTGAAATGAGATGAGCGCAATGCTGAGCATGTGAATGTGTCTTCTGACTATGAGGACTAGCTTACATGCAATCTGTATGCTTTAAATCACCTGAAGAAGCATGTGAGCGAAAATTTTACATGATTATGTCTCTTTTCACCAGAAAGGTGTTTCTTGCATCATTGTGCTAGGCCTGAATGCAAGTCTTAGGGAGTAATGTTTGTGTTCATTATGCTTCTTTGTTCTTACATGCAATCTGTATGCTTTAAATCACCTGAGTAATGTTTGTGTTCATTATGCTTTTTCAATGGGTTTTTGTTCTATGCATGAATGGTGCATGAATGGTGTGAATGATACATTGTTGAATTTTGGTTTCTGATGTCTTATATTGGTATGGTTCATGAATATGGCTTTTGGATAGTTTTGAAATGTCATTTAGATTTTCAATTTTGTTTATGAAAATTGTAGAAATGTCAAGGGGTATTGGAAATTTTAGCAAGTATGAAGTGAAATTAGCCAAATTAATAATGATGTGAAACTCCATCACCTTGGCTTGTTTGTGATTTTGATCTCTGACTGGAAATGATGCAGTTGTTATGCCAAAAATTAAGAGCAAAAGAGATGTTGAAATGTCCTAGACTCAGTCTTTCAACGATCCATTTGAGTCAACCTCTCGCTTTTGACAATTCCAATCAGATGACAAAGGTAGAACTCTTGTTTTTATTGTGTTTTCCAGGTCAGTAGACAATCCTGATTCATGGTCTAAAATTTTCAGCTCACATCCTTTGCTTGTTCTTGATCCATTATCAGGCAGAAGAACCTCCAGCATCAATAGACACAACCTCCAATGATACAAATGAATTCAAATTGAACGCATAGCAGAATTTGACAAGGTAAAGGATTAGAATCACACTACTGTTTTCGTTGATTATACTTAATTTTTCTCTGATGCATATGTGTATGGACAGGATGGGGGTTGGATGCCTAATTTCTCTCTCTCCTCTTCTTTGCGGAAGGTTCTTCTTAGGGAGCAACCGGAGAGGTACGACGGACACCGCCAGAGCTTTAGAGTCGGACTTGGAGGCAAGTGCTCTAAATGGAGGATATCTGTTTGTTGCTTGAGGAAATCTATGTCATTGAGTCATCAAGGAAAAAGCCTATCACTAGAGCAAAAGCTTTGGTATGACCGAATTCCAAGTTTCAGTTCATGGAATATTCATAATTTTGATTGTGTCATGTAGAAGTGTGGTCGATCAAACATCGTGCTTTGTGGGTACTGGATGAATTGCTTGGGCATCATGAAGCTTATATGCAATAGTATGATATCGCTAGCTAGTTATTTGATGTGTAGTCATGATCATTAGTTTTATGAGTTCTGGTTAGATTTCGGTAGCTAGCTATGTTATATTTCGGTAGGGATTAGTCTTGCTTAATTTTCAATGTTGTGTGTTGAGAAAGAGCTTAGTTTGGAAAAGATACATGAATATCAAATTTTCCTGTACATTGAAAAAGTTTTATTTGATGGTATATATAGCTCATTGGATGGAATTGGTACACAGAGAACGATCTAGCTTGATTTGTTTTTTTTTTATTTGGACTTACTTAGGGCGCTTTTCCTTAAAAAGTGCCCTGAGTATGATTTTATGTTTTTTTAAAAAGAAAGGTAGATGGAGGGCGCTTTTTCATACAAGCGCCCTCCGTATGTCTGATTTAAAAAAAAAAAAACAGGTAGGTGGAGGGCGCTTTTTCATAAAAGCGCCCTCCGTATGCTTTTTTATGGCGTAATTTAAAAAGCGTCCTGTATGTGTTTTAATGCACTGCTCCTTAGGACGATACAAAAAGCGCCCTGTACTTCGTTAAAAAAGCGCCCTCCGAGAGTGTTTTTGTACTAGTGTGAGATGATGTATGGGAGTTGTCCACCAAATTTGGGCGTGTTTTGACACTGTTTGCCCGGGGGGGCTCATGTGGTGTCGTGGGCGTAGCCGCCGCCTGGCGCGATGCGTCCTCTTTCGCCTTGGCTTCTCGAATCGCCGTAGCCTGATTTCTAAGTACATGGTCCTGCAAAACTTCATGTGGAGACATGGGTAGAAGAGTAATCCTCCTCCCGTTGTGGTTAAAGCAATATGTATTAAGATAGCCATCATGAATAACCTTTTTGTCAAATAACCACGGTCTGCCTAGGAGTATATGCGTACAATCCATATAAGTCACATCACAAATCATGCTATCATTATAGGGACCTATGGAAAATTGGACGGTACATTGGTGAGTTATCAAATTTTCATTACTAGAGTCGTTTATGCCATTTAGTGAATATGAAGTTGATCTTTTGGTAGTGTTCAATTTTAGCATGTCAACAACTCGTTTATTGATCAAATTGCAACAACTACCACTATCTATAATGGCACACAACGACTGACCTTGCACACTCAGCCGAGTGTGGAAGATGTTCTCTCTTTGGTCGGTAGGAGGAGACTCTTGGAGGTGTAAAGCACGCATGGCGACACAAGCTAGGGGCGGGTTGGTCGCGTCAGGCTCGACTTGTTCCGCCTCGCCATCGTCAGCATAGTACGTCTCCTCCTCCACTTGAACGAAGCCTACATCCTCGGGGAGCTCGTCGCCTTCCGAGATGTAGCCTTGGTCCGTGTAGAAAACCTGCTTGGCGTTGGGGCAGTCCTTGGAGACGTGCCCACGCCCTTGGCACCGAAAGCACCGGATGTCACGCACACGCTCCAATGGTTTAGAAGCTGTGGAAGAGGAGGTGCGTGAGGATGCTTGTGCCGAGCCCTGAGATGGTGCCTTGGTGGTGTTGGAAACACCCCTTGGTTGAGAAGAAGAAAGATTAGTGTTACTCGAATTTGAAAAGTTAGGAAAGTACCTTTTTTGAGTGGAAAACTGGGTCTTTCTTCTTTGGAGCTGGTTGTGAAGCAGCTGGGCTTTTTGGACGAGTTTGAGTACGTCCGTGATGGAGTGGATCTCCAATGTCTCCCGGATCGGTTGGTTAAGGTCAGCCAAGAATTGGGTCCTCATGGACCGCTGAGATTGATGGATATTGGCCTTGTATGTGAGCTCCTCAAGCTCGTCAAAGTAAGCAACCGGGTCGCGGTTGCCCTGCCTACATGACGCAACTCGAAGCCGCATCGTCTCTAGATAGTCCTCGGGGACATGCTTCTTCTTGAGTAGAACTTAAGCTGGGGCCATGTCTCGACGGGAGGCAAGCCTTGCCTATAGCGATCCGCCTTCGTACGCAACCACCAACTCTTCGCTTGGCCGGTGAAGTGCATGGTAACAACGTCAGCTCTTTCATGTTCAGCATAGTGGAGGAAGTCGAGGACGTTGTCGGTGCTTTCCTCCCACTCGAGGTTCTTTTCAGGGTTGTAAGCACCGTCGAATGGAGGAATCTTGATCTTCACATCGCCTTTGTGTTGGGAGTCACCCGAGTCCTGTTGCAAGAAAGGACGTCGGCCACGCCCATAGGCGCGGGGCAACTCCTCGGGTTCCTCCTCAAGTTCCTGGTAGAAGTCGTCGTAGGGCCTTTGGTACTCCTGTGGTTGAGCATATTGGAGCTCGTCAAGAGGGTCCTCGACACCAGGGAGGCGCGCAGCAGCAGGGCGCCTGAGAGGATCCGGGTTGTGTCGAGCCCGTTGGTGGTGTTGAGGGCCAGGCGACAACCTAGGACCATGTGAGTAATAGCTTGGAGGATTGTCTTTGAAGCTAGCAAGAGCATCGGTGTGAAGCTCTTGCACGAGAGGTTGTTTGCCTTTAGAATTGGAGCTGGATGCCGTGTGAGGGGGTGGAGGGGGCGTCTTCTCCTTGGTTGTCTGGGGCTGGAGAGACTTATGAGGAGAACCACTCGGTGGGATGAGAGTGTTGAGGCGCTCCTCAAAAAGCTTCCAGCGGGACTCTAATATGGGGTCCAAAATCTTCACCGCTTCAGCCGCCGCCAGGCTGACTAACTTAGGGAGTTTCTCATCGAGCTGGGTGCCGATTTCATCAACCACAAACTTAATGGTAGCATTGTTGGGTTCGATGTTCTCCGGAGCAAGAGGGGAAGTGGGATCTTCAGCCATAGGGCCTGCACAAGTAGGGAAAAAGCGGCAGCGACAGGCAATAAAGTGGTAGAAACACCGAGTAATGCAAGGAGCAACAAGATATTTCCACAATCAGTTAGTGAATGAAAGGACAAGCTAGGGACCCTATAGATCAAGTAGATATGCACCCAAAGAGATGATTCAGATATGCAAGATGACAAGAAATCAAATAAAATTCAATTGCAAGTCAACTACTTGAATCAAGCATAAAGGGTCTTCACAAGATGGCGATAGTAATAAGCATGACAATATGCATGAAAGGCCAAACAGAAATGGGCTATCAATGTGCACGTAAGGAGATGCGAATTACTAAGACGCTAGTGCACAGTCCAATCAAACAAGGGGATGCAATGCAAGTTCCAGTTTCAGGCACAACAAGCAAGGCATACAAGGGGGTGAAAGAATACTTCAACTAGGCAGGGTAGATCGAATTGAGCATGTAATCACGATGAGCAAGAAAAAGAGGGCAAGAAGAGCACGAATTTGTTTTTTTTTTTTGACGTAAGTCTGTATTTTTTTTTTGAAGCTCTCGGCAGGCTAGCTTTTTTTGTTTAAACTAAAATACGAAAATAAAACGCATGCAATTAAATTGAGCAATTCGATTTATACTACCAATGATACACCCTAGAAGCAAAAATAAAAACAAAGGAAAAATGTGCGATTTTTAGTGGGAGAAATAGGGACAAATTGCAATATTAATCATGTTATCAAAATCAACCAAGTATGCATCCCACAATGTCTTAGAACACAAGTAATGAGCATGCAAACATGGAGAATCAAGAAATCAAGTCAAACTATGCAATATCATCCAAAACAAATCAATGAGTAAACACAATCTAGCATGATCTTAACTAAAAGCACGAAACTTGAAAAGCAAGAAACAAGCCAAAAATCACGAGAGGGGGTTTTGAATCCACTCGTGCGAGCCGAGATGGCTAGGGTAGGGTTCGGTTTTTTTTTTTGAATGGAGGATGAGCCGAGTGGTGTTAGGGTTTGGATGGTGATTTTGTGGAGGCAAGTTTCAAACTTTTGGGACAAGCAAGGTAAGAACTGATTGAGAAAACAAATTGAAGCAAGAACTTGGCAAAACAAGGTAGTCTCTGAGTACCACTTGATACGGAATTGCCAGCGTCGTAGGCTAGTCTTGAGGATGCGGAAGCTTTTCAGGATCTTTAGTGTGTTTCGCCTGCTGCCCTTGCTCAATCTTTTCGCTTCTTCCAAACTGAAGGCTCGCCCTTGGATTGGATGATCCAACAAGGGTTGAAACATTAATGGTGTGGAGGAAGGGACGGTTCGCAAATTGACGCCCGATGGGCCACCTGCGATATTCACAACGACGAACACCAATATGAGTAGGATGAATTTCATGCAAGCTAACAAATTTATGTAAGTTCATGTTTGATTTAGTCATGCAAATTATGGGCGAATTAAGAGGGAAAAAAACGAGAGAGAAGAGAAGAGTGAAGAGAGTTGGCGAGTAGGAATTGCGAGAGCAATTCTACTCGGCTGGATTGTTGTTGATGGTCGTAGGGTGATGTGTTGATGTTGAAGATGCTCGGCTGAATGCTTGAGTAAAGGCTCGAAATTTCTCCCCAAATAAAACACGAGTGTTGGTTGGATTAAATCCTAGGAATTCAACTTGTAACGCAAGTCAAATTCCAGGAAAAACTAATCTGATTTTTATTGAATGCAATGGTTCGAATATATAGACACAAATCAGCCAAAGATTCTATCATCTAACAACTTCCTAAGATAGATCTTTGCTTGGAAAGAAAGCTACAAAGTTACTAGAGAAACTATAATTTAACTAGTGAAAAATAACAACTTCTAAAAACTTCCATCTATCTTTGTATGGATGAATTGCGGCCCAAGTAATATGAATTTCCGTCCGCCCTTATCCATGCCGCGTCCATTGCGTGTGTGGGGCGTGTGTGTGTCGCGTCCTAGGGCGCTGGCTTCCTTGTGCCACAAGCCGTCCATACCTTGATAAAAATAGAAGGAATAAAAGTGGTAAGTGCCAAAAATAGCAAATTTCTCTAATCCTAAAAACAACTTAAAAGATAGGCATGCCCAAATATCAATTCGGAACATGAGAGATGAGGGTGGCCCATTGTGGCCCATGTGAATCGAGCATGGCTGGGATGCGCGCCAAAAGAACTCTTGTCGCTTTCTTTAGCTTCCGGGCTCGATCTCTAGTAATTGGTCCGTCGAAGGGGACTCGGGCTAGGTCCTCGATCTCTTGCGGAGTCATTGGTGCATGGTCTGCATCAGGTGAATTGGTACCCGGATCTAAAGTTTGATCCGAAGAGCGTCATGTCATCTATCTGGTGCCAAGTCATCGATAATGGCAAAAAAGTTTACCTCAAGATATTTTTATAGCGCATCTTATAAGTTTGGGTTATTTTGTTAACTATCAATATTTTGGGTTATTCGTTTAACACGCCCATCAAAAGTTTGAGTTATTTGAATTAATCTTCCCTTTATTATTTTGAAGACAATTATGTGGATATTGGTGACCTTGTACACATATGTCAAAAATGTGGTGTCATTATGTGGTATCAAGAAAGAACATGTAAGAGCAAAAACCCAAGAGCTCCAAAATTTTCTGTATGTTGTATGGATGGGAGGGTTCAGTTGCCACTTCTTCAACCTCCTCTTGAAACACTTGCAAAGCTTCTATTCAACATGGACAGAAGAAGTGCAAACTTTCGTTCTTATATTCATGCCTACAATATGATGTTCTCATTCACGTCCTTCGGTGGAAAGATCATAGATGTGAAAGATGGGAGAGGACCACCTGCATTTAGATTGGAAGGCCAAAACTATCACATGATTTAAAGCTTATTGACATCCGATAGGTCATTTCCTAAATTTTTACAAATATACATCTTTGACATTGAAAATGAGGATGTGAATCGCCTTCGTGCTTATAAGTAAATTATATTAATATCATAATTCAATCTGATGCATCGAATTTTATATTAATAGTTATTTGGATTTACTATTTGTAGCTCTGGTGAAGCTTCATTTGATCGATCTATTATTACTGACTTGAAATGCATGATTGACCAATACAATCCTTTACCGAAGGTACATTGAAAACAGTGCATTGAAAGGCAAATCATCAAATAACCATTGATATTAATTATGCAGAGAGTACAAGATAAGCATCACAAAGCAATTAGTTTTATTGATCTAAGCACTTAAGGAAACAACAAACAATCATAGCAAAAGCAAAAGATATTTTTGTGGGGGTAGATGGGCTAGGGAATTGAAAGAGGGATCCATTCGTGATTTCCCTAGATGGGTGTATAGCATTGCAAGAGACCGTTCCAACAAGAATACATCATATAATGTTAGGGTAAAATTGCTTGGAACAAGAGAGAAGGATCCTCGTACTTACAATAGGCCTACTACTTATGAGGTAACAACTTTGATTATCGATGATGCTTATGCGGAGACGTGTGAGAGAGAGATATCATTCTAGAGACTAAATCCAAGTCATTCAAACGTATTAATGAGTTGCATCCTTCATACCTCGCACTTCAATACCCATTTTTGTTCCCATATGGTGAGGATGGCTTCACAACAGATACTTTGCTTACTGATAAAGTCCCCGGTTGCAACAAAAAGAGGACAAAGTTAAGTATAAGAGAGTTTTTTGCATTCAAATTCCAAGAGAGAATTACAGAAGGTGGAACAATTGTATGTTCTAAGAAGTTGTTTCAACGGTTCGTTGTTGATGCATATTATATGGTTGAGGCGAACAGACTTAACTAATTAATTCAACCAAAAGAATCTTCAAACTGATACATACTACAATGTCATTGATGCCGCTCTCAAGGGCAACACGACTCCTTCTTCAATAGGTAAGTGTATTCATTTGCCTTCCTCATTCACAGGTGGGCCAAGATATCAGATCGAGAATTTTCATGATGCAACGGCCATATGTAGGCATCTTGGGGATCCTGATTTTTTTTGTGACGTTTACTTGCAATCCAAAGTGGCCAGAAATTGAAAGATTTGTAAGGTCGTGGGGATTGAGTCCTCAAGATCGACCAGATAACATTGTCCGTATGTTCAAGATCAAGGTTGATATGATGATTGATGAGTTACGGTCAAATGACAAAATCCTTGGCAAAGTTATTGCTGGTAAGTCAATATATTCCTCTATATGCATCTTCTAGAATTAGTTTCTTAATCTATTCATTTATATATGAATTATATATAAAAGGTTTATATAAGTGATTATGATATGTCCAATATTATACCATGCTGCAATTATTTAAACTATTGAGTTCCAAAAGTGAGGTTTGACATATGTAATCATTTTTCTATGGGTTGATAAAAAAGACAAGCTATACACATCAAAAGATATTGACAAAGTCATTATGGTTGAGCTTCTAGATCCATCAGTAGGACCAAAGTGTATGAAGTTGTACGAGATCTAATGATGCATGGGCCTTGTGGAACATCAAATCCGAATTCTCCATGTATGAAGGACAAAAAGTGTATCAAACACTTCCCTAAAAAATTTGTGGAAGCTACACACATTGACCTTGATGGCTTTCCAATCTATAGAAGAAGGGACAATGGAGTGGGTGCCTACAAAAATGGATGTCATCTTGATAACAAGCATGTTGTCTCTTATAACACTTACCTCTTGACTAAATATAATGCACACATTAACGTGGAGGCTTGCAATCATAACAAGTCAGTGAAGTATTTACTCAAGCATATCAGTAAGGGATATGATAGGATTACAACAACTTTGAGCAAATATTCGAATCAAAAAATTGAAGTGGATGTCATTAAAAGATACTTTGATTGTAGATACCTTTCGCCTCTTGAGGCGGTGTGGAGAATGTTAAGTTATGATATCCACTTTAGAAGACCTGGAGTTGTGAGATTAGTTGTTCACTTGCCAGGCGAGCAAGGTGTTGTATTTGATGATGATGATGACGAGATTGATGATGTGGTCAATAGGAATGGAATACAATCCTTTAAGTTTACCGCATGGATGCATTGTAATTTAGTGGACGAGTCTGCTAGAGGGTTGAAATACTCTGAGTTTCCTTCCAAGTATGTGTAGTAGAAAAAAAGAAAAGATTTGGACACGGAGGAAAGAAATTGCACTCCTTCTGTCGGTCGAATCCATCATATTCCGCCCGGAAGTGGAGAGTTTTACTACTTGAGATTACTGTTGAGTGAAGTTAAAGGTGCAACATCATTTGAGGATATATGCACTATAGACGGAATCACATACCCCAATTTCAGGGATGCTTGCTACATACTAGGTATGTTGGATGATGAGAAAGAATATGTAGATGGAATTATTGAAGCAAGTGATTGGGGATTTGCTTTTGATTTGAGGAATTTATTTGTGATGTTGCTATTATCCAATACCTTGTTTAGACCGGATTATGTATGGGATCAAACATGGCATTTGTTGGCAAATGATGTTCTCTTCAACCAACGTAGAATCACACAAATTGATTAGGGCTGAGCATCGAACCGAAAAAACCGAAAAAAATAACCGAACCGACCGAACCGAACCGAACCGAACCGAAACCGAGGATAGTCGGTTCAGTTTTCGGTTCAAGGAATTTCAGAATTTCGGTTTCGGTTCGGTTCGGTTTTTTTCGATTCGGTTCGGCTAAACCGATTTATTTTTAAAAGAAATTTTTTTTGTGTTGATTAGTGTTGTAATGGTGTGGGCTGATTTAGGGTAAATGGATAATAGGCCCAATAGAGTATACCGTCTCCTTCCCTTCACCAGTTCACCTTCCCCATCCCACGAGACCCCGACAGATCTCAGATTTGAGCACACCCACCGTTCCCCTGCCAAGTCGCGACGGCGGCCAGCCCCCTCCGACCACCGCGCGGCTCGATCTTGCGCTCTCTGCCTCTCTCGGAACCCTACTGACGACCGCCCTTTCCCCGACAACCCGACTAGATCCCAGCCCCGACAATTGGATCTCTTGCTGTAACCTCCGCCGGACTCCTTCTACACACGCCGGCCGCTTCCGGCCCGACTCGACTCCAGCCCCCTCGCTCCGCTACGCCCTCACCACCCCCGGACTCACCCAATCGCCAGCCCGGACCGCCTCTGTTTTTTATATCTACAAACCCCTCCCGACGCCCTTCGACCCGACGTTCGCCTTACACCTCACCCCCAGACTCACCGCCCTACACATTTGGCTTGTGTAATGGTACACGTTTGTTGGTTACCAAGCTTGGAAGGAGAATCATTGAAGGGGTCATACTTTCTAGTAGGAATATTAGCACAAAGGTTCCCATTCCACGGATGCTTTTAAGTCCTTCTGATTCCACCTTACCATTCAAGTTTCAACGCCGTTAGCTTCCTATCATGGTTTGCTTTGCAATGACTATCAATCAAAACTAAGGACAATCTCTAGCTAATGTTGATGTGTTGCTTAGAAGACTTGTCTTTACTCATGATCAACTTTATGTTGCCTTTTCTCGAGTCACAGATAAGAACGACCTTATGGTATTGATATTGGACAAGGAAGATAAACCAATATTTCAGATAATTAATGTTGTCTACAAGGAAGTCTTGTAAAGAATCTCATGATCCATATATATTTATTGTAAGTCGAAATTTTTTCCATACATTTTTTATTTTATCATGTTCTTTTACTATTGCTCATTCTACTCCACATGTGTTAAATATTAACTAACTATTTTATGCTTTTTTTCAATCTAGGGGATGTCCTGCACATGGTTATGAAGACTCATTTTTATGGTGTTTTGCAAATATTACTCGATTCTAAGTATATAAAGCGTGTTTATCCTTTGTGATATATTGATTCTTTGTTTTGAACAACTTTGCTTATCTTATATTTGATTTGTTTATCTTTTTTGCTTCTTGACTTGACCATCATAATTGTTGGGGTTAATGCATCTGCAACAAACTATTATCTAAGTTAGTTTTGGTTTAGATCATGACAAATATACAACATTCTAAAGTGAGTAAGCAAATACAATATTTGCAATCGTAATAACCAAACAATCTATTGTTCCTCTTACAATAATTATTTAATTCTACACCAACAAAGAAAGCATTCCCCTATCAATATAAATAAAATTCCATATCCGAAGACATTAAAAAGTTATAATGTTATATAACATAGAACAAGGTCTCGGCAGATTTCACCCGCTGTAGACTGCTATGGGCACCCGATGGGACGGAGGTGTCTTGACTCCGCAGATCGGAGTAGTGGAGTGGCATGGGATTCCGGCTTCCCAAGTCGGATCTGCTCAACATACAGAATAGTAATTATAGTTAGCTAGTGTAATTATAGTTAGCGAGTAGCATAGGGTTCCGACTTCCCAAGCCAGATCTGCTCAACATACAAAATAGCAATTATAGTTAGCTAATGTAATTAGTGGGCTACAATTGGGCTTTGTGCGTATATTATATTAGCTAGTGAATATTGGTGGTAGTTTGTATAGGTGTAGTTGGTCTTTTGCATCATAGTTAGCTAGTGTAAGTCACGGGTTAAATCTGGGTACAAGTATTCACTAGTGGGTTCTAGTTAGTTAGCTACCACATTAATTAATTAAGATACCCAATTTTTGTCGGGCTAGTTAGTGTTAAGTTGGGTTGATTCGGGTTCGGTTTGGATGTTAAGTCTATTAATTCGAGTAGGAGCGTTTCAATAATTTTAGTATTCCTATTATCGTATTCAAGAGCTCGTGGTGGTTTTCGTTGAGTATTCTTATTAACTATGTCATCAACAAAGTTATAGCTATTTTTGTTCGGGAGGTTATATAGTTTTATCAATATTTATGAAATTTAAGAATTATTAAAAGAATTGGTAATTAATTAGTTTAGGAATGATTGCAATTTAGTATTTAGGTAAATAAACAATTTAGTATTTAAGTAAAACGGACAATTTGGGTATCTTGAAATCAAAATAAAACTTAATAACATTAAATTTACATGGAATTTAAATATGAAATTACAATACGTTATATATATCCAAGGTAGAGGAAGTTCAAATTTGAAACGAAACAAAATAAAGAAACGTATGTAAGTGCTTTCAAGTTGCAAACACATTACATAATAAAATGTATATCACATTCAATCTAAAAGTAATTAGGACCTTGACTTGAATCTCAGGTTGATACTCGGAACTAAAGTACGTACTATGTCGGTGTGGCTCTTGAGTCCCTTGACTTGACTCTCCCAAACTATGATAACTACTATGACGATGGGGTTGTAACGGGACTTGGTCTTATGATGAAAATGGTCGGAACTGTGAGGTTATGTGATGAGATGGCACCCATTGTGACACTTGAGAAGGAGGTCGCATCTGTGTTGGTACTTGAGGAGCAGGCGGAATGGGATCGTGAGTTAATGCATCATAAACGTGTGCCCACATACGTTGGACTTCTGGATACCGATCAAAGACCCCCATGTTTTCCATTACGTACTCCCTAACGTAATTGACACTCTGTAAGTTTAAAATAAAAAGAAAAAAAATGTAAGATTGCAAATTATTAACATGTAATAAGAAATGCTACAATAATTCATCATATAAGTAAAACATAAAGTTTAGTCACGTACCACAACATGGTTTCGGCTTGCTTGCGGATTCATAGGGGGTCGCTGGTTCGGCCTAAATCGGTTATCAATAGGTGTTCTAAGCACCTTAATGTGGGAACGTGGTTCGAACCACTCCATGTATCCTGAAGCCACTTCCCATCCTCTAGCAGTTCGGAGTAAGTTTAAAACTATTGTGCTCAATGCGTTGAGAGTGGGTAGCCCAGTTGTAGTGACATGATCATACTTAAGAATATATTTGTGTACGTTCGGTCCCCATTTAGCCTTTAGAGGGTTAATGGGACTACGTGGTATTTGTTGTACAAACCCATATTGTCGAGTGACCCTCCAAGGCATGTATGCCTCTTGAATGTCTTTGTACTGGATCACACCATGATACAAGGAGTAATGATAGTTCCAATGGAAATTAGGTGATGGATGATATGGCATCCAATTGACCTATCAATGAAATTGCGAACAAATTCATGTCACATGAAAATAAGTGTACAAAAATATAACATTATATATAGGGTCACAAGTACCCGATCAACGGGATAATGATCCAGATTTCTCTGAAGAAACTTCAATCTACTATCGAATTGTGTATGTGACTGGGTAGGTGGTGCTCGTCAAGTTCCTTGGGCCCATGCCGCATATACGGGGTCTTGGTGGCGAATGAAATCTGAGTTCATTTCACCTATGAAATCAATAAAATGTAGCCATATCCAATTCTAAAAGACCAGGTATATGTTCATGTGGTTTGAGTTATTATGTATGATTGGTAAAGAAAAAGTAGTGAATACTCACATATAGCAGACCGACACATCCGGACACAACCTTTGTTTCATCACGAGTTGCCTTCCCATTTGCCTATATAAATGTGCAAGGGTCCAAACCCCAAGCGTACTTCCTGACTCCAGTCCAATCGAAGGCTAGGCAAACCAACTGTTCCTCGACCCTTGTCGTTGACTTGTCCGTAAGAAGAGTTAAGCCAACCAAAGGACCCACCATGGTGGCAGAGATAGCGGCAGGGTTGACTTCTTGAAATTCGTAGGCAGTCAACCATTGTTTCATTACGGCAGAAGGTATTCCTTGGTGGAGAATGTGCTCCTTCATATCATCAATGTCGACATTGTACAATTCAGAGAAGAATTTTGTCGCAAAGTCATGTGAAACCTCATGTATTGCTTTTATGCCATCAATGGGAATCCCAAGAATGAAACTGACGTCGTGAAGCGTGATTGTCATCTCCCCCCCCCCCCAGGAAATGAAAACGGTTGGTTTCCGGATACCATCTATCTAAGAAGGCATAGATAAGGGGGTGATTTGCAGCAGCGAGCGGGACATCCGCAAGATGTAATAGACCTGATTCAACAACCATGTTGTACCATTCTGTATGTTAGTTATGTCTAAGAAATCTCGGTAAATCTCTCAGGCGTCCCCCTCTGTTGTGGAGCATAGTGTGTTTCTCATGCTAACAATTTAAAAGAACATTATTAAAAAGTAGTAGAGATTTTATTCACAAAATTGTAAAAAAAAAAAACTAATATAGATTCAATTTATAAACAATGCTATGATACTTACATCTGGATGATCCCATAGCAACTTGGCATAATGCCCTTCATAATCCACGAGTAAATCGTTGATACACGGACCTCCCATATCATTATCGTCACCGTTGGCTCCATTGCTACCACCGCCTCCATCCCCGCCTCCGTCACCACCGCTTCCACCCCCGCCTCCGTCACCACCACTTCCAACCCCATTGTCGCCGTCCAATTCATTACTATCATCATCATCCCCGTGACCGACTTCCTCCTCATAGTCATCATCTCGGATTGGGTGGGACGAACCCGATCCATACATTTGTACATGAGAAGGTTCTTCGTCTGCATCTATTTGTTCATCTTCACTATCATTTTGTATGGGGGTTGGAGTATGCGGTAGACGGATTGGTCGAGCATTCCTTTTGTCTTGCAAAACTCTCCTTCTTTTAACCGATCGAGATTTGCCGGCTTGTTTCTTGTACGGTTTTGCTGTCATCTTATCCTACGAAATTTAAAATTGATTTAATAAAAATATTTAGAAGTACAAAAAAAAAATAGAAACTGATACTTGCCATAAAAGTTAAGATTATCTGCATGTATATGAAGTTATAATTTTAGACTTTAATTATGGATAAGTACATCTAATTACGCTCATAAAGTGTCTATGGGCCACATCTATCCACACATATAGAAATACTAGACATTTGCTCCCGGCGTTCCCCGGGTTGGTTGTTTAGTAGGTAGTTTAGTATGATTACGGTTTATATCTATAGTTTTGTTTGCTTTTTTATATTTAAACAATATATTGCCTATATTAGACAATTGGAATGGCATTATTATCATATTTTATTATTAAAGATTATAAATCCCGAAATATCAAAAAACTAACGTAATAAAGAAATTATGAAAAGAATCTTATAATTTTTTTGATATAACAATTTTTAATAAGAAAAATCTAAATAATTGGAATGACATTATTATCATATTTTATTATTATTATTAAGATTATAAATCCCTAAATATCAAAAAACTAACGTAATAAAGAAATTATGAAAAGAATCTTATAATTTATTTGATATAAAATTTAATTTTTAATAAGAAAAATCTAAATCATTATTATGGAATTAATTTCCATAAAATAAAATTTTATAATGCATATTGATATAAATTAGTTTAATAAATATATAGTCTAAACTAATAATAAGAAAATGAATGATTATAAAATAAGCAAATAAAATCTTTCATTTTTAGACCGCTTCATTTAATCAACAATTTATTTAGTAAGATAATATTTAATATATATATTTACGTACACATGAATAAAAGTAACATGTTACATTTAATAATGATAATATAATTAATAATACCACTTTAATCAAAAAATGAATTTAATAAAATAAAGTATATTATATAATATAAAGTAATAACAATATAATATTCAATAATAACAATATAATCTGTAACAAATTATTGAAATAATATATAGTATGAAATTATAATGATAATAATAATAATAAATATTATAGTATAAACTAATAATAACAATAGCATAATAGATTGAATATAATATAATTTAATTTAAGAGAATTCAATTCAAGACATTTAATGCCAAACAATTACAACGTTACATGTAGATAGATAAATTTAATCAATTTGGTGCTCCAAGAAATTAAATAAAGGCTCAAATCATGTACAGCCCTCCCTGTACTTTCACGAATTTACCACTTAGACACCTCACCTTTAAGTTAACCCTATTGAACACTCGAACTTATGATTTTGTACCTATTAAACCCTTCTAATCTGATGTGGATACGAGGGTGTAACGTACGCGATTGTAGGCGATTGAACGCTTACATTTTAATTGATTTAGCTGATTTAATTTCTGAAATTAAAAAAGAAAAAAAATTAAAACACATACACTTCTTATTCTTCTTTCTTTGTTCATCTTCGATGCTTTCTTCCTGTCTTCTCTCTCGATCGATATTCTCGTCTTCAAAATCAATCCAGCCCTGCTCTCCTCTTTCCTTCTTTCTTCAAAAGTGTTGTGTGTATTCATCAAGACATTGTGCTCATTGATTTGAGAGGCTGTATGAATGCCAGATTTACCCTAAAGTGTTTTGTGAGTGCCACTCCCATTCCAATGCCAGCCCTCCAATGCAATCTCAAACCACCAAATTCCCAGATTCGAGCCCTCAATCAAAACCCCCAAATTCGAGCCCCAAAACCCCCAAATTTCAGCCATAAATCAAAAACACACAACGAAAAATTCACCCAAACTAATTAACCTTTCCTTCTTCGAGTCAACTAGGATTGTCGTCGAGGCTGTCGAGGATTCAAACCCTAACTCTTCGTCGGGCGAGGAGCAACTGATGGGGCTGGCTGTTCTTCTTCGTCGAGAGGAGCAACTGGTGGAGCGTCGAGCGAGGATTTAAACCCCAACCAGGTGGGACTGGCTGTTCTTCTTTGTCGAGAGGAGCGCCGTTCTTCTTCTTTAAAGCCGCTGGAGATGTTCTTCGTCGAGGTCCCGAGGAGTTCCTTTCGTCTTGGTCGAGCGAGGAGAACTGTGCATTGGGCGGGTGGTTGAAGAACGGATTTTTAGTGAAAATTTGTGATTAATTTTTTTTTTTTAACTTCATTGTGTCAGCAAATGTGGTGTAACATGTGTGCTTATGTGGCATCATCCAGGCTGCTTACGTGGATTAAGTAAAATATTGCATAATGACGTGTATTACGAGCTGGCGCGTGTCTAATACACATTTCATTAAAATCTCTGACCAGGTGTTTAATGGGTACAAAATCATAAGTTTGAGTGTTCAATAGGACCAACTCAAAGGTGAGGTGTCTAAATGGCAAATTCGTGAAAGTTCAGGGGGCTGGATATGATTTGAGCCATTAAATAAATGGATACTATGTACCATAACATTGGAAAGAATGAATTGAAGTGGCAATTAATGCCAAATGTTCCAAGTTTATTAGTAGGTAAGATTCTAGTTATGTCCATTTTAATCATGTATACTATATGAACAATTCATTTTTTCTACGTCCATTTTTTCTATGGGCCACTTTAATCATTTTCTTGTATGGAACACATCCACAAATATAAATATTCTAGAATTACAACCGAGCGAAATTATGTGCATGCATAAGTACATCTAGCTATGTCCATTTTTTTGAGTTGTTTTACCTTCAAATTATGACATTGACCGAACCATTTCCGAACATACATGTTTGAACATACGCTTGTTTAAACCTTAATCATGGAAGTACATTGCCAATTTCTTGATCAAAGCATGCATAATTAAAATTTTAGCTTTAAGAGAACATGATATAACACTAATTAATCACCATAAACAAGGAGCTTTAAAGTTTAAACAACTATTGTGATTATTTGTTAGTGACAAACATGACAATTCTTCGGGTATAATTAGTGATGAAAAGGTTGTAATGAAACACAGTACATGTAACTACTAAATTAAAATGTCCTTAATCAGTTGTTAAGTCTTCATAAATCTCGAATTTATTCATGATGAATGACTTAATTAAATAAAAAAAATTATGAAAAAGACATAATTAAAAACTTATTATGAATACACCCACTTTTTTCCCTAAATAGCTCTTCTTCGATGCCATCAAATTGAATTTTCACTCTAGATTCAAAAGTCCCTCACTCTTCGTTTGAGAAAACAAAAAAACACCATGAAATGGAGAACTCTCAAATTGAATGAACAAAGATGGCCGGTAGGTGTTAATATAGTGAAGGAAGGATGTTTTCACTCTAGTCATGATGAAGTGGAAGAAAGCAAAAGAGATTCTAGTCATGATGAAGGGCCAAATACATATACAAGACCCTGTACTTGTACCAATTAGTCATTTAGGACCCTATACTTCAAAGTTTGCCAATTAGGCCCCTTAACTCAGTAATCGTGACCTATTGGGTACCTGATGGACGATTTTGACACAAATTATATGGCTTAAAACATATCTAGCCCCCCGAACTTACGTGAATTTGTCACATAGGCACCCCATCTTTGATTTGGACCTATTGGGTACCTGAACTTATGTTTTTTGACATATTGAACACCTGTTTGCTAAAAACAATTGTCGACTGTAGCGCCACGTGTAGGCCACTTCATTACTTTTAATTTAATAAAAGAAAGAAAAACAATAGGAAAATTGGAAAAAAACGAAAGAAAAATATCATTAACTAATGAGAAATAAGAAAAAGAAAGAAAAAGAAATTGCAAAGATTGCAGGGTTGGAAACCGTCGACAATTCCTGTGGCCGCCTTGTCAATGCCGGCGACGTGGGAGTGGAAGACGATCTCCGGCTCCTACGACCAGCGCGACTGATGACAGGCCCAAAGTACTATACCAATCTAAGGATAGGGCCCCGGGTCAATCAACAAAAAATATTTGTATCACGACCCCGTTGTAGTACGGTGGTCGAGGTCGATCACAGGGAATTATTTCATGCGCGTTTGAACGGTTGATTGTCTAACACAAACACAATGGAATAAACCACACGAAGCAACTCGGGACCAAGGTTTTCAATCTCGGGACCGAGGTAGCTAGGAACAAACAAAGTCGGGCTCGAGGCTAGGGGACTCGGGCACGACGCAACAATCAATGCAAAAGGAGAGAAACAAGCTAGGCTAAGGGGATCCTAGGGCTAGGGGTTCATGCCAACATCAACTTCACATGCTCTCATACAGATAAATGAACTAGAGGCTTCCGCCTTTAGACATAGATCAACAATTCCAATCATGCCATTAATCTCATGGAACAAGGCATCCGCATTCATTCAAGCCAAAAGACTCTCTATCTACTCCTATTCGACCGCGGGATCAAGAGATCCTCTCTTCATCCCTTCGAACCGACTTTCCTAAGCTACCAACAAAGGATCTTGCCCATAGGGTAAATAGACATAGATTTAGGCAATCAAGTCATGAAATTGGTTCAAGCACATGCAATTGAGTTGGGGTTTTCACCCCCTACCCTAAGATCAAGCTAACTACTCACTAATCATGGAATTCAAGCCAACAATCATCAAAGACCATAGGCAAAGCATGATTCATGCAAGTCAAATTCACAATCAACAAACAAATTAAAGTCAAAACAAACTTGAATTATACAAAGGAAGAATTCTTACAATCTCTACTCCCGCTCCAAGCCTAAGGGTTTCTTTCCTCTCCAAGGAAAGGAATTCACCCAAATTCTCCTCTAGATCTTGGGTTCTTTCCCTGGAGAAGAGTCCACCCCCTTCTTCCTTCTACTCTCTCAAACCTCACTCTCAACTCTCTCTCCAAAGTGTATGTGATTCTAGATTGATGATCCTCTAATGAGAGATTACAAGGGTTTAAATAGAGATTTTTCCCCCTACTACAAAGACTAGATTACCCCTCCAAACTCCTTGGGCTCCAAGGCTTGTCCTTGACCTCCAAGGCTTCTAGAACTCCTTGATCTCCAAGGCTTCTAGACTCCTTGACCTCCAAGGAAGCAAATATAATTTTGGGAATTAACAAGAAAATCCCAAAAAGAAAGGAATCCAGAGCCACGACCGACATGGATCGACACGGAGGAAACTCGGGCCCGACTTGCTTCAACCTCGGTCCAAGGGCATACGTTCCAGAGACCTCAGGCCCGACATGCACACCTCGGACCACCACCTCGGGCCACCATGGTACCTCGGGCCCGACATGCTGGGTACCTCGGTCCTAAGGCACTTTTCAGCTTGTTTCGCTCCGTTCTCTCTCGTTTTAGCTCCGATTGACTCGATTCTTTCGCCATTCTCTTCGTCTTCACTTGAGGCTTCTTTCCATGCATTTTTAGCTCCATTTTGGCTCCTTTTTCATCCTTAAATTCCTCCATGATTCCATGCTCCAATCTCCATGATTCTTGCTCCGAAATGCCTACAAAACACACAAAACGCGCATAGTCTCCGAATCTCATAGGAATACGAGCTAAAAAGGGACAAAACACACAAGAAAAGGGAAGAAAGACACATATTTACAAAGGAAAATGACCTATAAAACACTACTAAAATGAGACATCAGCGACCTCGGCCGCGGCGACTTCCAAGAGTTGGATCAGGTTGCTGCCGTTGCTCCCTTCTCCAAGCTCTCCGCCAAGGACACTTCCATCCAATTGGTCCCCGCTTGCGTCCTCGATCAGGCCGTCTCGGGCCGCCCCGGCGGGTGCTACCTCGACTTCCCCTCTGACATCCTTCACCAGACCGTGTTCCCGTCCGAGGCCGTGGCATTGATCTCCTCCGCTTGGGACTCCAGACCGTCGTTTTCGGCAAAGGCGCCGCCTTGAGCTCCTCCGGACAGGCCCGATTGGAGCTTGAAGCCGGTGGAGCCCAGGGTTGGGGTGCCGGCGTTGGCGAGGATTCCTGGCCACTGTGTACTCGCATTTTTGTAAACAATTTTTAACCTGATTAATATATTTTAATTATTTTTCTTTTTTTTAATTAAAAATAATGAAGTGGCATACACATAGTATACACGTGGCGCCACGGTGGGAATTTTTTTTTAATTTAATTTTTTTTTGCAGAAGTCAGCAAACAGGTGTTCAATAGATCAAAAAACATAAGTTCAGGTACCCAATAGGTCCAAATCAAAGATGGGGTGCCTAAATGACAAATTCGCGCAAGTTCGGGGGGCTATATATGACAAATTTGTGTCAAAATCGTCCATTAGGTACCCAATAGGTCACGATTACTGAGTTAAGGTGCCTAATTGGCAAACTTTGAAGTATAGGGTCCTAAATGACTAATTGGTACAAGTTCAGGGTCCTGTATATGTATTTGGCCCACGATGAAGTGGAGGAAAACAAAGGTGCATTGGATGGTAATGTCATGGGAAGCAAAATCTAATCTAATGGTAATGTCATGCATGATAAAACAACAACAAAAACAAATCATGGGTTCCCTTTCAACATACTAGTGTTCACTACCCAATCCATGCAGACCTCTATAAATACGGGCTTTCATTGTTTGTTGTTTACCTCTCCCTTAAGAATGTCAGGGTATCCATTCTGTAACTTCTTTAATCCGCCCGATGAATCGGGTAATGAAGCTCCAAATCCAAATGTTATTTTTTTACTTTTCGGGGGCGGAATATCAATTCTATACATCAGACCAACAAAATCATCAATACTACTTTGGGCAAGGAGACCAAACCTCATATGAATCTCATCTTCACAGTAATTACCATGTTGAAGGCTTCTCATTGGGCAAAGATAACGTCCATAGTCATCTGAAAGCACACCGGCATAGCACGTACTATAGTTCTAACTAGAGGGAAGAAGAACAATACCGTCAAAGTCCGCCGGAATTCGCTCACTCTCTTCATACAATGGGCCAAACACATACTCAATATGCATTACAAGAAACAATACATACATACATACATATATATATATATATATTACTTCATTGAATTAACCGTTCATCAATAAGATATCTTTATGTCTTTCGTGTTTTTAGTACTCTTTAATTTCATAAAATAGGTGTTTACATTTGTCCATGCGTTTGGCCGACTATGTTTGCTTATTTAACCACTAACTAATACTCCCTCCGATTCATATTATGTGTCGCTTAAACCAATTCTTTTTATCCAATTTAAGAGTCATTTTACACTAGTATAATTTTGTTTACCTTAAAATTTTGACATATCCCTTAAATATGAAATTTATCAAATCATGGAGTATAAAAAATGTAAAATCTCCTTCAAATCATGATTAAGCGGCTTGAGATGATTACAAATATGACATACATATATATAAAAAAAGTATGTACATATTTTGGAGGGTTTGAACGATATTGTAT
This sequence comes from Polygonum maritimum, assembly GCA_963924305.1. Taxonomy (NCBI): domain Eukaryota; kingdom Viridiplantae; phylum Streptophyta; class Magnoliopsida; order Caryophyllales; family Polygonaceae; genus Polygonum; species Polygonum maritimum. Next base: position 12,729,581 of record OZ002732.1, on the reverse strand, counting down.
ATCTGTTAGCTGCTTTTCAAACCAAGGGGTTCACTTTCTCCATTTAAAAAAAACATAAGCAAACATTAAACCAAATTTATTCAATTTAACAAAGAAAAAAAATAAAAAGAGAGAGGGACGGTTGCAAAGGATGGTCAATTAACTCTTTTACAATACCCCCAAGTATATATATGTACTGGGTGTTGATTGTTGGCCAATTACGAAGGCAGGTTCCCTTCTTGATTACTTTCCTGCAAGAAAAGAAAGAAAGAAGTAAGTTAGCAAGTTAAAGGGAGAAGAACCGTGCCTCACTACGTTCAAAAGAGACATTCAAGCAATCATCTACTATTCATCGATCATTTATAACCTTCAACCAATTGTAGGAGAAAGGTAGTACACGTACGTGTATATATACATGTACTTTGATCCCTCTAAATATTTATTTAAACTCGATTTTTGTGGCTCGGAGGAACTGAGTAGATCCGAATGTCACACCGAAAATTGATTTCGTTTTAAAATATATTTACGTACATATATTTGAAACATGGTTAATATCATGACCTGGGAGGAACCGAGTGGATCCGAACACTACACCAATTAACCTCTTTTATGGCTTTATAATGCCAAAATTACTCTGGAATTTCTCTTCCTTATTTGATATAACTAAAGTTTGAGAATGGGAAATCTTGATGCAAATACGTGAACCAGTCATGAATTGCGTGGTTCATGTTTTTGAGAGAATTTTGCCTTTTACCTACATGCCATGGATTATGATAATAGTCCAACTAAATGTAAATAAGTGTGAATACAAAAGTTTAACTATATACCGAAACTTTGAAAGAACCCTTCAAATCTTTTAAGCTTGAAGAAGGCATGATCACGTGAGAGTGCATATATTGGTACAGTGCATTCATATGTATCACGATGGTTATATATACATATGCACTTCAAAACATGTTCTTGTACAAAGAGGATTGAACTTGTCTATATTGCCGGCACAAATTCCAAATACTTAGATATAAAAATCTAAAAACAACTCATCTTGTTGATCATAAATTAATTAAATTATCTCATCACTAAGAAAAAAAATTGTCAATGGAAATGCTAACCTGTTTTGCAAGGGGTTGAAGCAAATCACTATAGTCGTTGATTTGTTTAGAAGAACCCTAAGCGTGATTTTGAGAAATTTGATATAAATTAAGAAGTAAAAAAAATATCTTTTAATAAAGATAAAAATACTCAGATTTCATAGAGTATTTTTCATTTTTCAAAAGTTAATTTTATATGGCCCAATTAAAATATGTAAACGGGCCTGAAATTCCAAATTTGAATGAGAATAAATTTGGTTTGTGTTTAAGTCTTGAATTTGAAAACAAAAGTGGGTTAAGAAGGAAAGAAGATGTCCCATTTAAATTTGATTAATTAAGCTATATGAAATATAGTATGTGTATTATATATATATATATATATATATATATATATATATATATATATATACTGAGTAAATTACAACTGAAATGTTAACGTGTAATTACATGCACTTGGCGATCATAAGTGTATAACATCCCGCATGAATATGATCCCAAACATTATACAAGATTATATTTGATTTTTGATGATCGCATATTAGTATATAGTAAGGGATCTTTCAAAGCATTTTATAAAAATAGTCATTAAGAACTTTAAGTGATTTGATCCCTTCTTAAAAAGGGTATGTAGGACACTTGATATAAAGCTTATTAAGGCTCGTCGAGTTCAATCACACTCTAAATTAAATTAATATTTCTCAAAAGAACTACGTGTTGATCGATTTAATGCCTAATAAACGCTACGTAGGAAAGTCAATACAAGACAACCCCTTAAAAACATATATAAACCCTTAAGCCTTATGTTTAATAGTAAAGAGATTAGACAACCCCTTCCTAGAAGGTGAGTTTAATCTTATTCACATCACGTAGATGATAGTTGGTTTGAGTCCGAGCAATCCTTCCTAGAAGGTGGGTTCATATGCATTCTACTGATGTGTGAAAATCAAACATAACACAAAAATAAACAAACAAAAAATAAAACACTCTGAACTACATAATGGTTGATTCTCTAGAAATACGTAGGCAACCCACAAGATTAGGTGCAGCCCGGATCATAAAAACCATTAAATATTTTGTATCGATATTGCTTTTAATCAAAAGAGTCAGAAGAGAGTGCCGAACTAAAATAAAAATAACGGAAATTTCACCTGGTAACGCTCAAGTTAGGGCAATTTCACATGGTACCCAACACTTTTTCAAATTTTGTGTGGTAACCCTCACCTTTTAAATTTTTTTACCCCATACCCAACCGTTAACTTTAGCCATAAAAAACGTTAATTGGATTAAAAGAATATAAAGTGGGGCGAAAGGATTCAAGTTAAAGGTTTCCAAGACTTGGGATTCAAGTTTGACAAAAAGGATTTGTGTCCAAGTGTTGTTTGTGATCTTTCCAACTTAACCATCCATGAAGAAGAACCCAATGAGGATGCAGAAGTTGATATGACATTGAAAAAGAGTCCTTCTCTTTCTGAGGCTTAGCTTGCATCTCAGAGATCAAATTCTCCTGCCATTCCCAAATGGGCAGATAGCAAAAGTTCAGCTTTAGACATGAAAGCAAAGCTCAAGTTTTGAGCAAGAGTCGTGGCATCGAACGTTCGCCAAGAATGCTGATGGCGGCGACAGGCAAAATGGGGCTAATTTCTTCTTATGATTCCTTACTTTACAAGGAGATTTGAATTAGCAATTATTTTCATTACTTGAGTTTCTGATGGGGATCACTAATTAGCAAAAGAAAGATTCTTTTTTGGGTGGTGGTTAAAATCATTTTTTGCCCCCTTTGGTTCTGCTCTATCTATCATGCAAAAAGTTTTCAAGATTCATGCCTTTCATGAGGATTTTTTCCAAATGTGTAGCAATAATCTTTGTCCCAATCATGAGAAGTGAAAAGTGAGGAATCTAAGGAAAATCAGAAAGGTGAGGAGGTCGTAGATGGATCCTCCCGGCGTCAGGTACGCGCACCACTACTCTTCGTCGGCCGGCGTCGGCTTCGGGACTGGATCCTCCCGGCGGAGCAAGCCGATGGCATCGCCGATGTTCGGACGGTCGGCGGCGGCGGCATTCTCGTCGAGCAGGATGAGGTCCGGGGATCCGGAGGCGCTGATTTCGCCGGAGAGATACGAGATCCGTTGATTCAAAACCAACCGACGGTGGAGATGGGAGGGGACAGAGGTGATAGACGGACGGAGAGTTTATTTGTCAGATTGCAGATGAAGTGGTCGGTGTTGTCTACCATCAAAAGTCGTCGATCGGTGACTCCGTCCTCTGCAAATCCGTCCGCCAACAAGGATCTTGTCGTGAATTTTACATAGATAGAACTTATACAAGATGAGAAATGTTTTGTATTGGTATTTTTTTAATCCAATTAACATTTTTTATGGCTAAAGTTAACAGTTGGGTATGGGGCAAAAAAATATAAAAGGTGAGGGTTACCACACAAAATTTGGAAAAATTTTGGGTACCATGTGAAATTACCTTAATTTGAGGGTTACCAGGTGAAATTTCCGTAAAAATAATTTTAATGTGTTTTGCTATTTTGTGTATATTTTTGCTCAACAAATTTATTTGCATCATTTCCCAAAATAATTGAATATAGTTTTGCATTTATTCTTTCTTTCTATGAGATTTGATTGATTGTTTATTAAAATAAATTTATCTAAAAAAATAAAATTATATATGGATCAAAAATTGAACATAAAAAATAAATGTAGAATCTTCACGATATCTAAGAGAGAAGGTATTAATTGACAAGGAAACCAATCTTCACAATAAAAAATTGAACATAAAAAAAATTAGGAAAAAAATTAACATATCAAAAATTAGATAAAAATAAAATAATTATTTCAACGTTTGTTAGTAATTGTATCCATGTAAAATATTCACCTAAGATCCTCCCTTTTATATATGCGAGATTTCCTAGAAAAATTCCATGGTAGAATATATTGAATTAGTTAGATTTGCTAAACTTATAAGTATAGTGATTATTTTTTAGTTTGAATTACGTGGCAAAAATTACATTTATTATATACTTCTTGACAGGTTCACGATGAATATGACTATACACGTTACTTCATAAGCGATGACGTACGAGTGGGCTACTCGTCAGTCTATGATTGATTGGACACGTGGTTTAGGGAAATATATGAATATTGTATTACCTATAGACCATTCATGGGACAATAAGGTAAAATTGACTTGCGAGAAACATGGGGCGTTCAAGGAAAGAAAGAAGTTGATTCCAGGAAAAGTCCGTAAGACAGACCCCACCTTTGTATCAAAGAAATGTGAATGCCCGTTCGTACTTATGGGGATCAAACAAGCCACTGGTTTCTGGAAGTTACACGTTGTATGTGGTAAGCACAACCACGATATTGCCAAAACCACCACGATATTGCCAAAACGTTATTGGGCCACACATATGTTGGGTGAATGACAGTTGAGATGAAGAAGGATGTGAGGATGTTGACCTTGACATACGCAACTCCTAAGAAGATATGGGCATTCCTACAATTAAAATATCCAGGAACAATTGTGACTAGGAAACAAATATACAATTACCGCACAGAAATCTGGAAAAAAGGATGTTGGAGAGTGCACGATAACACAAAAGACTCTAACTTTCTAAGTTGAAAATGGTTACTATGTGGCGGAAACAAGGGTCGAAGACACAAACGAGGTGCAAGATATTTTTTGCTCATCCAAATTCAAGACATCTATTTGGCAATGTTTCCATATGTTCTTATCATGGACACCACATACAAGACAAATGCATATGATTTGGGTTATAACTACGTATATTTTCACATCAATTTATCTTTTTAAAATATATTGTCATTCTAAAGTACATGCTATATTATTATGTTACAGCTACAAAATGCCTCTTTTTGAGATAGTGGGGTTCACTTGCACGGGTCATATTTTCAACATTGCGTTCGCATTCATGACGCGAGAGAACACAACCCATTACGAATGGGTGTTATCTCATCCGGGTCGGCTCCACACTCAAGCAAGTATGATACCATTAGTTGTTGTGACCGACCGCGAGTTGGCCTTGATTAAAGCCTTGTCAATAAAATTTCCCGATGCCCATCATTTATTGTGTTGGGTGTACAAGAATAATTGTAAGGCATATGCTTTGGGTTTGGGTTTGCCTCAAGCAGTTGTGACAACTTTTTCCCAACAATGTATCGGCGTTTTTTTACTCAAGATCGGTGGAAAGCTACCACCAACGCCTTGAAAGAATCAGGAATTCATGGAAGTCGGGCCTGTATACGTATCTTCGGGAAACATGGCTCGACCCTTACAAGGAATGCATTGTTAGGGCATAAACTGACCAACACCTCCACTTACTCACAACATCTACCAACAGGTATATACTATTTTTCAGGTGATATAACCATGACTAATGCGTATTTACTCATGTGAAATTGTTAATCTTTTGTGTTCTTCTTAATTAGTAGGGTTGAGTCTGTGCACTCGGTGTTGAAAGATTGGTTGAAAACTTCTGTTGCTGGGTTCCCGTACGTGGTAAATAGCATTCATTGTATGCTCCAATACCAAATATTCCAAGTTCGGGGTTTTGGAGAAGAATAGAATAACCGTCCCCACTAAATTGATCAAAGAGAAGGGTCCGTTACAAATTGTCTTCGGTTTGTCCACTATAAAGTGTCAAGGAAATGTTGGGATATATAGTTTGATCATGTGAAGCTCATATACGATCCTAAGAGATTATATGATTCAACAACTTGCAAAGACCATTACTGGAGAATCAACTGAGACCTTCTATGTCCTCATGATGTTGAACGGGGACACACGCACTGCAATTCAGCCTGAATCTATTCACGTATTTTGGAGGACCTTGTCATGTAGGTAAGGAAGTTTATAATGCCATGGTCGGAGAGCTCAATGCTGGCACATTGAGCCACGATGTGATCCTATAGTGATCATTGACGTTACATATCTAATTAAATTGGCTCCATAATCGCATTACCCGTACATGGTTCGGGGATTAAACTTTTTGAATTATGGACAAACTTAACGGAATAAAGGGACAAATAGACGGGACAAAACCCTAAATCTTATAACACCTCCAAATTCCAATCTCCCGTCTCTTCTCAGTTGTTGTCTCTAACGCCAATTTCAATCTCCAACTCCTCTATTCTCCCTTGTTCTCCGCCATTGATCGATCTCGCCTCTTTCAGCCCAGGTGTGTTCTTCTGAACTTCTAATTTTCGGACAGAAAATCGGATTCCCAGGTCGAGTGTTATGCAATCACCCCTTTTTAATTTACTGGTTATAACACCCTTTAGTGCCAGGGTCGACGTTCCATTTTGACGGTCAAGGAAAATGGCTGATGAAGCAACCCGATCTGTAGGTTTTTTGAACCTCCTTCTCATGCTTATTATGTCATATATTATGGTTGTTCTTAGTTTAGGCTGCACCTACATGGACTGTTCCTGTAGATTATTAGGGGCTATTACCCTATTAAGCAGGTACTGATATTTCTTGGGTGATGATGATTGGCAGGCATTTATCGAAATCCAGGGTCGTATGATTGAAACTACTGGAAAACTCAAGCAGGTTTGTGCTACCCCTCTCCTTCGTCTTTGCAGATGGGTAGTAGGTATATGCTTGCTTAAGTAGCTTATCTGTTCTTGAGTGATGGAATGTTTGGGCTATTCGAATTCCAAGTGTTTGAGGCTTACAATTGATCACAAAATCAGAAACTAGCACATTAACTTGACTGAATAAACATTTGACTTTGTAAATTCTATACGCGATGCACTGGGACATAAATTTTAATTCATTTGCAGTATAGTATCTAAGAGTTGGTAAGTGGTAAATAGTGCTCTAAAAAACGCTAGGAGTTTTGCAAAACTATTCATGATAATGGAAATACTGTCAAATATTATTTGTGCTTATACTGTATCAACATAGGAGTTTTGCAAGATGATGTAGCACATAATATTGAATTGTGGCATCAATACTTTTATTTTTGCCTCATATATCCGAGTCAAGTTTGTGTTAATATGGGGAATTTGATTCAATCAAACAAAACCTATTTTGTTGGAAGATTGACTTTGGAAAATGCAAAGGAGAAAATTGATTTTCAAAGCTGAACTCTGCCAGAATTGTCGGTAGGATCTCACAACTACCATTCTTATCAGAAAGACACTGCTAAAATTCCATTGGCTCCTGAGGAGTTAGGATCCCAAGTTTAATTGCGTAGCTTTTAGGTTTCCCATCAATAAGTTATAACTTAAATAGTTCGGGACTTGTTTTTTCTTGAGTAATGCTGAAGTCTGATTAGTGGATAGTAAACATAAGTACTATTGGCACTATAGCTAAATACTTTGAGACCTTTGTTTTCTTGAGTAATGCTGAAATCTGATTATTGGATATACTATTGGCAATATAGCTAAATACTTTGGGAGTTGTTTATTCTTCCTTGGGTAACAGAGGTTGGGCTTTTACAGAGATTGGGTTTTAATTAATAGGATGATCGGGACATATAGATACATGATTTAATATATCAATACCCTCAATTGGCATATCTGTACAGGTACAAAACCAAATGCGAAATAAGGAAGGAGAAAAGAAGCGTGCATACTTGACCATGGAGGAGCTGCGACAATTGCCGGGCGATACAAATACTTACAAATCTATAGGTAATGTAAGATTTTGTGTTTGGTTTGTTATTTTAACCTGTTATAAGAATATAGTGATATTGTCAAACATCAAGGAGTTATGATTAAATAATAGCAAGGCTTCTGCTTAAATTAAATTCCACTTATGACATTCTTGTTTGAGGGGAAAAAGAAGTTACTTCTCCGAAGTTTTAGCAAAATATTAGGGTGCCTCTGAGGCTTGAGTTTAATGACTCATCCCCCTTCTTCTAATATTTTCAATTTGGGTAAGTGATGTAGTTTAGCTGAAGGACTGAATGTGCAATAAGCTCAGTGCAATTTTGCGTCTTTAGAAGTGTTGACATACTAGTTTGTATTTGTTTAAAGTGTGTTTCTTTCATATTGATAGCAAAATCAGCTTACTCTAGTATTTACTTTTGTGTTGTTGCAGGAAGAACGTGAGTTGCAGATTCCTTATTGTGGTTCGAAATGAGTTTGATCCATACCTGTGGGCTTTTCTGACTTAAACTAATAGTTTTTCCTTTGCCAATAATAACATGCAGGTTTGTTTTAGAGCCCATGCCAGTTTTGATGAACGAGCAGGAACAGAAGTACAAGGATGCTGAAACTGCTATTGCTTCATTGCAGGTCCATTGCTTCCTTATTACCTCTCACTTCCTTGCTAATAATTTCAGCTAAAAGAAAATTAAAAGTTGAAAGTCTTGAACTGATACCTGGGATAATGGGTTAAAATAGTTTAGCAATCTCAGTATCTCAATGAGAATTGTGGGGAACAAAAAATCTACAACAGTTTCCTCTACGCACAGTGGGCAGAGTATCAATTGCAACTGTCTCATTATGTCAATAGTGCATTATAGAAACCTTGTGCTGTATATGGGAAAGGTTCTCTGAATATCTTGTGCTGTACTAGTAGATCTCCCATTGAACAAGGGGTTGGGCTTTTCCATCATGCTTTCTGTTGTATTTCACCCTTTACTCCTTTTTGTAGTCAATCCCAGCACTTTCTTACTGTTCCTTCTGGCTTTGTTGTGAACAGAAAACTTGGATGTGTTGTAACACAAGTGTTCTCTTTCATAACTGTTTATGGAAATAGATATGACAATATGATGTAGTGGGCTGGGAATGTTACCTTCCATTATAAGGAGCATACTTCTTTTTAATGATATACCTGTATGTCACGGTCTTTGAAAACCCTTCCTGATGTATATTAGTGACTGAGAGCTGTCTGGTTTATTTGATACTGGGGAACACAGTATAGCTTCATTTAATTACTTTCATGTATCTTAGCCTGAAATACTGGCATTTTTTTAATTCAGGATAAGTAGTTGGAATCAGAATATAGAATCGAAGCAACACATATTCAGCTTGTAGAAATATATAGTCTATAGCTCGTTTATTCTATATGTTATGTTTGTTTTAAGGTCGATTATAATATTTCATTTTTAAATTCATTTCCCAAAATGGTAGTTCTCTTCTTCTAATATCATGGGTACTCGGGTCTGCTGCAACTTTCTCTCGACTGCTGGCATAAATACGATTGATAAACATCTGTTTACGGGCACTGTTTTCTCTCTAGTATCATGGAAGCTAATCCCCCTCATCTCTCTGTTTATTGGCAGACATCGAAGGAATATCTGGAGAAGCAAATGTCAGAGACAGAGAACAATCTGAAGGAGCTGTTGCAGCAGGATCCTGAGATTGCTCGTCAAATCATGTCCATGTATATATAGACCTCCTCTCAAGTATTCTTTTGATGAGTTTCAGGTGATCATATACATAAATGCAATTAGATGAAGCTCAATTGTGTTTGGGCTTCGGAAATTAATAATTGTGCATTGTCTGCTCCCACTCTTAACTCAGTCTCCACTTTTCATACACAAACTTAATAGAAGAAGTAGATTGTCCAGGATTGGCTGCACCTTTTTGCCCTTGTATGTGTATTTATTGATGTATTTCCATATTTGGTTGTGACTGCAGGTTGCCCCATTGATGACAACTACTGGTACAACTCTATTCAATTTGGTACTGTTACTTTATCATCTACATGTGCATTCCCTGTGTTGGTGCCGGTGGTATCATTGTAAGTTAACAGGTGTGTAACTTGGTTTGGTTCAGACAAATGACATATAAACTATGCTGTAGTGGGAGTAGTCTTCAGTTCATGTAAGACTGCCGATACATGACACGTATTTTGGATCAGACAAGACTATTGAATCTTTCGTTTTCTTTCTATAATGTTGCCTTCACAAAACCACCCGTGAAATAAGGAATTGCCAATGTCTTTCTCTCGTTAACTCAAAGTGCCCTCCCGATTCAATGGAAGGGTTTTTTGTGCCCACCCAAAGAAACGGTAGTCCCTTCGTCTTTCTTCTTGACTTCGTTATATAGCACATTAGCATGTGTGGAGGTGGACAACTAGGAGGATAGTACAGCCAGGCCTAGAATGGGAAACCAGCATTCTTTTGTCTCTCTATTTTTGACGGATTAGTTTCAGTCGCATTCATCCTTGAGCTTGTTCCGTTGGAAATGGAAAACCAGCATTCTTTTGCCTCTCTATTTTTGCTTGCTGATGTTTGATAGTTGATACCACCATAACTATACTTAAACAAGAACTGCACAATTGCCCATCTTTAATGTGTCAACAAGCTATGCTTAAAATTATATGGATGGTGTTCTACAATTGCAATTATTTACGGGTGATTTTGTGAAACTCAAAATACTTAACGCATTTCGATGAACTTGCTTCTGTATGTTGTTGTGGACCTGTGGTACTTTTGTGTTCTTGATAACTTTGCCTGACCTATTTAATGCCACCCTACAAATGAATGCTCTCGTGGTAGCTTTCGTTTAGCACTTTTGACATATACAGCCATTAATTTTACATGTAATGTCAGTTAAAATGACAACACAACGTTATGGAGTTGCTCTGTCGGAATTTGATTTTCGTTGTCCTGTTCAAGTGTTGATCTTACTCAATTACTTCGTCTACTGAATTCAATTTTGGGGTCTTGTTTTCTTTTACCCAAAAATTGCTTTCTCTTGAATTTTACCCTCCCTTCAAAATATACTTTATAATTTATATACTTAGCTCATTTTTTTTGAGCAAATTTACCTCATCAATCATATATGAGATACATGTTAATTCTTAGAAGAACAGCAATTGACGGTAACTCATTAGTGATAAATAACGTATGTCTTACTAAGTTAATTGTGTGGGATTGTACACAAGATCATCGTATCAAATCTTACAAGGAATATATAGCAGGTGGATATTACATTTCTACATAATATCCAACAATTTCTAAGTCTAACCATGGAATTGTTTAATCATAAAATCCGTATGGGGATATAGCAATATTTTTATGTATGTGACCAAGGTTTAGCAGGGTGTTTCGTTGACTTGATTTAATTTGTGTTCATTATAATAAACCAGCCACTACTGTTTTCCAATCTCTGTTAAGGTGTTAAGCTCATTTAAAGTCCCTGACTACAAATGTTTAAATTTAACGTCTTATCCCACTAGGTTGACTAACGGATAAATCAACGAAATTGTTTGGCAACCAATATTGAAAATATTTACCGTAACAACTAATGTATAAATCATTAGCAATTATTAGTTGTTTATACTTGCAGTAGAACTTTTTGAAAAAGAGAAATTTATCGGAAACCACCCGTATGATAGTCCATATTTCGCTAAACCACCTGGATGTTTGGATATTATTTTGGACTACCTGCATGATGGTCTCCGTTAACAAAAAACCACCTAACCCCATATTCCGTTTAAAAACCGTTAGTTGCGCGTGACCACGTGGCATTTTAATATTTTTTTATTTTCTTTTACACATTTTAACACTTAAAAAATACCAAAAAACCCAAAAAGAAATTTATAAATTTTTATTTTTGTTTTATTCCGTTTAAATAATTAATTTCCTTTTTCTTTTATTTCATTTTTAATCTTTCAAATTTTGAAAACTCCATTTTCACCAAAAAAATAATAAAACCCTTTTCACCAAAATAAAAAAACCCAAAACACCCGATAACTTGATCGGCACCAACCATCCTCACCCCGACCTGCAACGACGACGAAGATTTTGAATTCATGTGGTTCCAACTAGGAATCGTACTACCAATCGATGCAATCGTACTTTGAATCACTAATCAAACAAAAATTAGATCAAGTTTATTAGCTCGGACATATGGGAGTACTACAAAGCATAAATTGGACAGACTTGAGAAAATCACATGGTTTCTCAGGCCGTGGCGAGGAGGTCGGTGCCGTTCAAGGTGTCGGGTGTTTTGGGTTTTATTTATTTTGGTGGAAAAGGTTTTATTTATTTTTTTGGTGAAAATGGAGTTTTCAAAATTTTAAAGATTAAAAATGAAAAAAATAAAAAGAAAATAAATTATTTAAACGGAATAAAAGAAAATAAAAGTTTCAAAATTTGTTTTTGGGTTTTTTGTTATTTTTTAAGTGTTAAAATGTGTAAAAGAAAATAAAAAAATATCAAAATGCCACGTGGCCACGCTCAGCTAACGATTTTTAAACAGAATATGGGGTGGGGTGGTTTTTTATTAACGGAACCATCATACATACAGGTGGTCCAAAATAATATCCAAACATACGGATGGTTTAGCGAAATACAGACGAATTTCTCTTTGAAAAACGTTCTTAACGAGTTCGGTAGATCGGGCAACGGCCTTCAATTAATTAACAACGGCAAACCATTCTACCGCCAACGACACGTGTTTACGTAATGGTGACAAGAGAGGCACACAAATAATATAATACGCCGTCGTCGATATGCATCATATTATATATACACAGCAAGGTCAATCATCTGATTCTGATACGATTCGTATATACGTTCTTTTTTTTCCCGGTCAAGGAATTCATATATAGGGTTTTAGTAGTACCAATTAAATTTATTTATTAATTAATTAACCCAATACACATAGTCTAAAAATCAAAACAATATATCCGTTTGTTTTTTTGGTTGAAGACAATATATCCGTTTTTGTGTGTGTATATTCTTCTCCACCACCCTCGATCTCTCACTATAAAAAGGCAGACCTAGCTCACCCATTTACTCAGCAAACTCTTGAAAGAAAACATTTCACACATTTCTTGCACGCTCGTTTGGAGGAGGATTCACGGAGCAAGGCACTTGTTGCATGATCACAAAACACACCAAAAATACTCATTACTCATATTTTCCTTAGAAATCAAGAGCTAATTAAAGATCCAACTCAAACACGTACGTACGTTCACTAAGCTAGGAGATAAGATGTGGAAGTTGAAGGTTGCGGAAGGAGGCAAGTGGCTGATGAGCGTCAACAACCACGTGGGGCGCCAGCATTGGGAGTTCGACCCCGACGCTGGCACCCCCGAGGAACGGGCTGAGGTCGACCGCCTCCGGAGAGATTTTAAGGCCAACCGCTTCACCAACAAGCAAAGTTCCGACGCCCTGATGAGGATGCAAGTATGTTTTCAATTCATCATATTTCTCTTGAACTCGTACGTTCTGATCTCTAATAATGCGGATGCAAGAATCGAACCCAAGACTATACATATGGCTGCAACTCCTTAAAACTAAAAGTGTATTTGATTTGCTTATTTGAACTTATGTTAAGTACCCGGAACCTTACCAAAAACAAAATAATGTTAAGTACCCGGGAACCCTAATCATATCAGACAATGTTTCATGTGTTGGAAACTCGTTTATAATTAATGTACGTTGATAACTATACACGATGTTTTTGTTGTGTTCGTGCCGTTTTTTCCGTTTCTGTATCCGTGTAACATATATACATGTATCTAGATCGAAACTCGATAATGTGACTTTGAAACTTGGTTAATTGCGCGCGCAGTTGAGGAAGGAGAATGGGGCGAGGGAGATCCCGGGGCCTGTGAAGGTGGGAGAGGAGGCGACGGAGGAGGCGGTGACGACAACACTGAGGAGGGGGGTCGGGTACTTGTCGAGCATCCAAGCGCACGACGGGCACTGGCCTGCAGAGTCGGCGGGGCCCTTGTTCTTCCTTCCTCCTCTGGTGATGGCGTTGTACGTCACCGGAGGACTCAACACGGTTCTGTCTCCCCACCATCAAAAGGAGATCAAGCGCTACATTTACAATCATCAGGTACCCTACATACCTTATTAATCTCCCATTGATATATGCTTTATCAAGAAAGTAATATTGTACGTACGCGTGTGTACGTAATTGTATGATGAATGATATATGCATAATTTATAGAATGAAGACGGAGGATGGGGACTACACATACAAGGGGGCAGCACCATGTTCGGGTCGGCCTTGAGCTACATCGCCCTCCGCCTGCTCGGAGAAGCCCCAGACGACGGAGAAGGCGAGTCCGTCGCTAGAGCCCGCAAGTGGATACTCGACCACGGCGGCGCCGTTGGCATTCCCTCCTGGGGAAAGTTCTGGCTAACGGTACAAATACTATAAAAAGACCTTAATAATTTTGGTGTCTACTATATATATATATATATAGTATCTTATCCAATTAATTAATCTAATCATATTTTAGAAAAACTGAAAATGAAAAAATGACTATAACTATTATTAATTGTTAATTGGATATATGTTAATTAAGTTTGACCCTACGTACGTAGGTGCTTGGAGTGTACGAGTGGGAGGGGTGCAATCCCATGCCCCCCGAGTTCTGGCTGATGCCCCAAATATCTCCATTTCATCCTGGTATTTAATTACTTTAGTATAATACTATGTAATATGATTAATTTTACCACACGTACTTACAATTGCTTCATGATTAGCTAGGGTTAATTACTTAATTAACTAAATGTTGGATGCAGGGAAAATGCTGTGCTATTGTAGGTTGGTGTACATGCCGATGTCGTACCTCTACGGCAAGAGATTCGTCGGAAAGATAACGCCGTTGATACAGCAACTCCGACAAGAACTCTACGTTCAGCCTTACGAGCTCATCAACTGGAACTGCGCCCGCAACACTTGTGCCAAGGTACCTACTATAATATCCTCGATCAAGTTTAACGGGTGACCACATTCGTAACCATTAACTTTTTCATCGTAAGAACCTGAATAATTCTTATAGAGCAACTGAAAATAACATCTATGATCAACTGGGCTAGAAAAGTCAAAAGTGATATTGTTATAATATATTTTATGAGCTAAGTATGTCATTTTATTAAGATCGAGATCCAGAAGCCAGCCAAATTTTTATTCATAGTAATATGATATTAATCAATTGGGTCTTATATATGAATGACGTCACTATATATATTTATATGTAAGACATGGATACACGTAAATATATACTTAGATTTGATCAAATATATAGCTACATATGTAGACTATAGTTAATCAAATATACACGCATAAATGGACTATATATAGTTACCTATATATTAAAAATTCGGGAAGTAAATGGGAACGTTGCACGGAAATATAATTAGTTAGTGCATCCGTTTACAACAACTAGTTTTCTGAGCGATGCACGTACTCTCCAATTAAATGACTTACCTAGGTTCACACATGCACCCTATATATATATATATGCTTGGCTTATTTCAACAAGAAATAATTAAATAGATATGGTTGGTCAATTAATCACTGGTCCTAGAGGTTGACACATGCAACGCCTAGCTTCTTACATATTTTATCCAAAATTTACCCTCTATATTAACGGTCTTGATGAACTAATCATAGAGGGTGTCAGTATTCACTAGCTACTTAATTACTACTCCATTAAAGCGAAGTACACATTAATTTACTAATAAACCCTGCAGGAAGATTTCGACCAAATATTTTTGATGTAACATTTCGGAGATGAAGTAATACATATAAAAGTAGCAAAGAAGAACTAATATATGTGCATGTTTTGGGGGAAAAAATGAATATATAGGAGGACTTGTACTACCCACATCCATTGTTACAAGACATGGTTTGGGGGTTTCTCCATCATGTGGGCGAGACATTTTTCCAGAGTTGGCCCTTCTCAAAGTTGAGGGAGAAGGCTATGAAGATCGCCATGGACCACATCCATTATGAAGACGTTAATAGTAGATATCTCACTATTGGATGTGTTGAAAAGGTATATATTTCTATTTTTTGTCATATTATATTATATGTATACTCATATTATTCAATAATGCAATGAAATACGACCAAATTGATGATTTTGGCTTGTTTAAATTAATAATAATAATAATAATAATATATTTTACATCATGTAGATTCTATGTTTGATTGCTTGTTGGGTTGAAGATCCGAATTCGGAGGCTTACAAGCTTCATCTTGCTCGAATCCCGGATTTTTTTTGGGTTGCCGATGATGGCATGAAAATGCAGGTGCGCATATGAAATATATATGGAGTTCTAATAACTTGGATATTATTTGGTATTTATAAAGCTGAAGTGTTATTAATATGCCTAAATGTTGATATGTTGTAGAGTTTTGGAAGTCAAATGTGGGATGCAGGATTTGCAATCCAAGCCATCATGTCAAGCAATCTTACCCACGAGTATGGGGAAACCCTTCACAAAGCACACGACTTTGTAAAAGCTTCACAGGTTCGTATATGTATGTTTATATCATTTAATTAATTATATCTAAGCATATATGATTTGGAGTTGTACAAATTAAATTAAAATTGGTATTTAAAATTAAAATGAATAAAAAGGTGAGGGAAAATCCGAGTGGAAATTACAAGGAAATGTATCGACATACGAGTAAAGGCGGTTGGACGTTCTCCATGCAAGACCACGGCTGGCAAGTATCTGATTGCACAGCAGAAGGGCTCAAGGTAATTGGTTATAAATCTCAATTTTAGTATTAGGCATGCACGCATATAAATCATACTACAACATACGTAATGTACATAGTAATATTATTTTTCCAGGTTTCGCTACTATTCTCGCAAATGCCAAAAGACCTTGTCGGAGAAAAGATAGAAACAGAACGACTCTATGACGCCGTAAATGTTATCCTCACACTTCAGGTAATACAACAACAACCAAAAAAAACGTTTACAAGTTTGCTAAATAAAGGCTAAAGTAGTGGTTAATGTTGTTACATTTTTGTAGAGTGAAAATGGAGGTTTCCCGGCTTGGGAACCCCAACGGGCATATCGATGGCTTGAGGCAAGTTCTTTTTCCATTTAAGTTCCTCCTTCTTCTTTTTTCCCTTCCAGCCAATTTAGTTAAATTTAATGCCCACCTGCATTTTTTTCCATTCAGAAATTCAACCCCACAGAGTTCTTTGAAGATGTCCTTATTGAAAGAGAGTAAGTTCTAACATTTCTTAGTTAAACCTACTTGAAATAGCCAATTGACAAAATGATTCATAAGCATTATTGATCAATTTGTATGAATTAGATACGTTGAATGCACATCATCGGCAATTCAAGGCTTGATCTTATTCAAGAAGCTACACCCAGGACATCGACGACAAGAAATCGATAGTTGCATCACAAGGGCACTCCAATATGTTCTCCATACACAAAACCCAGATGGCTCTTGGTAATCAATCAACTAATTACTCCATACCAACTACGTACAATTACCTATCTTATATATGGAAATTAGTAGTCAATTTATTTTTACCTGGCTAGCTAATTGTAGTAATTGAAACTAATGACATTATACATATATGTACAGGATTGGTTGTTGGGGCATATGCTTCACTTATGGG
Source organism: Polygonum maritimum (assembly GCA_963924305.1). Classification (NCBI taxonomy): domain Eukaryota; kingdom Viridiplantae; phylum Streptophyta; class Magnoliopsida; order Caryophyllales; family Polygonaceae; genus Polygonum; species Polygonum maritimum. The sequence continues at coordinate 12,712,180 of OZ002732.1, read as the reverse complement.
ACATGGTTTGCAGTGGACGCATTGGCATCGAACGGGATGAGCGTTACCAACAGCCCTGCTTTGCGCAAGGCTTGCGAGTTCTTGTTGTCGAAGCAACTTCCCGATGGCGGTTGGGGGGAGAGCTACTTATCAAGTACAAATAAGGTAATTTATACATGTGTGTGTGTTTCACTAATCATTTTGAACGTTTAAGAAACCATTATTACTAGTGTTATTAAATGAATCATATCGGTGATTAACGAATGGCTATATAATTATCGAAACAGGTTTACACAAACATAGAAGGAGACAAGTCGAACTTGGTTCAAACTTCATGGGCATTGTTAGCCCTCATCAAAGCAGGCCAGGTTTGAATATCCTACATAATAAACTACACATCATTAACCTTTAAATTAAGCTTATGAATTTTAATACATTAATCCTCAATTAGTATATACTAATATTATTGCCGCTCTTTTCACATGATTATTAGGCTGCGATTGATCCAACTCCCATAAAAAGAGGTGTAAAGTTATTGATTAACTCACAAGTCGAAGAAGATGGTGACTTTCCACAACAGGTATATATTCTTTACTTGTATTTGTATGGTTAACCATCAGTATATATTATAAAAGTCGACCATGTTTTATCAACAACGTTGATGCTAGTCCCATCACATATATAAAATATACTAATCTATATTTAAAATATGTGACCTTTTCTTGATAAATTTTGCTTTTCTATTTATTTTAAAAATATCTTTACAAAATTAAGTTTACAATATAAATTTTTTATTCTATCAATCTATCTTTTTCATATTTTCTTATTTGTATATATATATACATATACAGTGGCGGAGCCAGAGCTTTTATGAAGGGGGGTCACGTTTTAAATATATGATATTAAAATCGGTTTTTCTATTGTGTGCCCTAATGACACATGATAAGCATACCAAAAACTAAAACTAAAACCCTAAAATGGAAATAGTGAACCCGTTACAAAAGGAATTAGAGAAACCAAAAATGTAAAATTTATAAATTCTTTCTATTACTAGACTCTTATAGTGTGTCCTAAGGACACATTGTACAAAAATCATATTAAAAATTAAGTAATAAATAGTAGTATTTTCTTGACATTATTTTAAGCTCAAAACAAGAAATGAAAAAAAAATGATGGTGAAATGAATTAGGAAAGAAATAAAAGCTTAGGGCATGGAAGATGATAAGTTAAAAACATGGGTAACTTACAAATAAGAAATGGGATGTTTTTGCTAAAAAGGGGGGGGGGGGATGTTCTGAACAAAAAATATAAGAAAAGGGGATTATATGGGATGATGGGACCACCAAATTAAAAAAAGGGGAATGTACGTGCAGACAAAAACATTTGCCCTTCTCCTCTACCAAGAGTCGAACAAGGGAGGGTTTCAAGAACATCTAAAACGAAACTAGTTGAGCTAATTGCTCTATGGGTTTATTTGCTCCCCAATTGTACATATATTACCTCTATTTAATAAAAAATCATAGAATGATATATACACCGCGGTTGGGGAGAGAGGGGTCAGGACCCCTCAGGACCCTCCCCAGCTCCGCCCCTATATATTATATATATATATATATATATATCCTTTTTATTTATTAGTTTTTCTATATAAATCCTCTAAGTTTACTTTATAAATTTTGTAATCTATCTAAGTACCTATCTTTTTCTTATTTGTATTTCATGTTTTTTTTTTCATATAAATCCTTTTTATTTATTGTGTACATTTTTTATTCTATCTAACTACCTAATTTTTCCTACTGATCTTTTCATATTTTCGTATACATACGCGCAATTCTTTTTCTGTATAAATCCTTTTATCTTCATTTTACATTTTACTTCAAACATGCGTAAAATAGAGAATTTTTATAAAAAAGGAATCTATTCACTAGTTTGCATATATATATATATGTGTGTGCAGAATTTTATATGAATAAGTGATATTATATTTTTGAATAAAAATAAATTAATTGGTCCGATCAAACTTCCAACACATATAACGAAATACATCATCATCAAACTCTTGATGGAAAAATACTCAATTTATTTGCTAATTTTAGTTTATAATGAGATTATCAAATACATACGCAAAAATAATTATAGATCTTGTAAGTATTAGTTGAGTTATATTGATCTCAAAACTAATGTTGCACTTCCATGTTGATACATTAAAATTTATATTATACTTTTCCATAACAATTTTAGATCTATGAAATATCTAAACATTATTTAAAATTTGAAACATATTCTTACATAGTGGTGCATGACATGACATATTAATCTGGTACGTAGTAAATTAGTATAGAGAATGAATGATAATCATATCATTCATCGAAGGGATAGGAGTTAGTAATTTTTAAAAATAATACTAGAATAAGCAGACCCATTTCTTTTTTTCAACAAATATATATCTAATATGAGCTGTATTGTATATATGGTGATGATGATGGTCAGGAAATTACTGGAGTGTTTATGAAGACATGTACTCTAAACTATGCAGCCTATCGAAACGTATTTCCAATCTGGGCACTTGCAGAGTACCGCAAATGCGTGCTATTTGCTTGAATTTGTGTAATAAGTCTGATTTGCAGATTCATTTATATAAAAGCAATATATATTAGAAATTCAAAGTAAAACCCTTCTTCATATATAATTACTAGCTACTATTTGTATTTGGTGGAGATGAATGTATTTAATATAGGAAAAATGACTCAAAATAATCCCAAGTATCAACTGAGATTATTTTGAGATAAAAGTTGATACTTGAGATTATTTTTAGTCATTTTTCCTTTAATATATAAACAACTCGTCTATTTATGCTAGCTAGTTTGGATGACTTGACTAGATTGGAACTTTGGAGAGAACTTGAAAACTTTGCAATACCCAACAATCGACCTTAGATGCTTGTCGAGGATTTCAGCACCAATTCAAACAATGCGAAAGAAATAACACTAAGATTTTCTACAAGGACTTTATGCAATTGGATTGACCCTATTAGCTTAATAGACATGGGTTACGAAGGGCCAAAATATATGTGGAGAAGCTCTTGATATGTTGCTCGCCTTGATAGAACACTTTGTTGTGATGACTAGAGACAAATTAAAATTCCTTGATGCTTCTATTCATCACCTCTTTGCTCTCCACTCCGACCACACTCGTTGCTTATTAGAGTTCATGGTTCCCCCGCTGACCCCAGTCCTACAAACCATTTAAATTCTATGTAGCATGGCAACTCCATGAAGAGCTCAAACCTTTCTTGATCGAAGGTAAACAGTAAATACTCAAAAAGTTTGAATACTACTTGGATGACCTCTTCACGAACCTAAAAACAAGAAAAAAAGATGTCTTTAGCAATATTTTCAAGAGTAAGAACACTGTCTGGAATAGGCTTGAGGGTGCCCAAATCAGACTTGATAGACGTCCATATGGGGTCTCCTTACATTAGAGAAGAAACTTACTAAAGAGCTCGCTAAAGTTCTAAAACAAGAACAATTGATCTGTTTGTAAAAATCTTGAGCCAATTTCATGGTGGGAGGCGGCAGGGACACGAGATATTATCATCTATCAATAGTCATTAGATGAAAAGCAAACAAGATCAGCAATTTAACAGATGGTGAAGGTTTTGTTGGTTTCTGATCCGATTGATTTATGACAGCTTGCTCACTCTCATTTTTCCAACAACAATTACATGATGACCACCTTAACCTTGCTAATATTACAACTCTCCCCTACATCTATGAGATTGATGCATGTAACCTCATGAAAGAGATCACCTCTAAAGAGATCTTCCATGCTCTCAAAAGCATGCATACCCAGAAATCTCTAGGCTCGGATGTAACACTGTGTCTTTCTAACAAGACATTACTCAACAGTAGAACTCATGAAGCACTACCAAGTTATTACGAGAACATAACATTCATATCTTGCAACACTTACACAATGAGAAAAGTATAGAAAACATCCAACTCTTATAATAAAAATTGAATTTAAACTCTAATTCATGAACCAAACCCCAACCATAGTATTACGACCACTGTTCTAAAAATCCCTTCAAGGCCCCATCTAGGCGCTAGATCGTCCTCGTCCGCCTAGCCTGATAACCCGCCTAAGCGGCGTCTAGGTATCCGTCTAAGTCGCCTAGGCAACCGTATAGACCACCTACGCACTAGGCGGTTCCTTTCCTCCTAGGATCCGCCTAGTTTTTTTTTAACACTGATTACAACAAAAGAACCTCAAATTCCCAGCAGATTTCAACTATTAAACTATCTCAAGAACTGAAACAACCAATCAAAGTCATGTTATTGTCAAAATATACAGATCTTTAAAGACACCCAACCATGACAGCTATTGCATGCGCGTCACTACTCCACGTACACGACCATTTAGTCGACGCTCAACCATGGCATCTTGATTACTTGGATTGAAAAAAGGTTCCCCAGAGAGTCAAATACTATTATATCAAGTTAGAATAAACAGAGTACTACGAGACATTTCAAAATTCAAAATAGTTTCTCTAAGGTCAACAAATGAGTCCGCAAACACACACATAACTCTAGTTCAATTGTAAGTCCAGCTAGTCACTCAGTCAAATCCAAATAAAGACACACAATCAGAAACTATAATCTACGATATGCACTTTGACCCTATCGTTGCATAACTTTACACCACTTAGGCTATGCAACTCTTGACCCTATCATTTCTTGCCATCACAACGATGTATGTATTGCACATCGGAATGAGAGATGGGCCATCTCGAATACTATCCATCCTCAATTGAAACCATCTACATAGAGTCTCTACAAGAGCACTGGCCAACATAGCTAAAATGACAAGCAATAGCGTGCTCGAATTTTAAAAACAATCTTAAAACATTTTACACATATCACACTCATAGAAATCAAGTTCAAAGACCCATATGAACTAGTTCTCAAAACCCATCTCATCACTACTATGCAAACCCTAACAAACTTGAATAGAGAAAATCAACCTACTTCTCGTGACTCACATCCAAAGAATTATGAAATACTAGAAATCCGTGAAAGCGCAAAGTCCTAATAAGAAGACGAATAGATAAATACTTAAATGACCAATAATTACTCTAATCAAATTGAACACAAAAATAATGGCTCTGCCTATCTTATACCAATGGAATATCTATAAGGCATTATATAATAACAATCCAACTTACCTAACAAAACAATACTTGATTCATTAGTTCCCCACGTTGAATAAACATGCAACAGTCTTCTACCCCTCCAAAACCAGAACCACGCTTTGTTAATAGAAAAAAAAATCTATAACCACAACTTCCAACACTTACATTGATTCTACAGCCACAAGTTGACTCCAACACTAATTCACTAAATTCAATTCCCATTTGCACGCAATCTACAATATTAGTTGGCTACTGCAACCCAGTTAATTAGCAGTTTGCCCCCATTTAATCCAAAATGAGACATATTAAGCTAACAAACACTAATTCATGATACTTTCACAAATTGCTAATGGTAGTCAAAAGAGGAAAATTATAAGAGAAATAAGGTTAATGGAGGGACACAAATTGATAAGCGTGATCTAGTCGCTTTAAACCACAATCATGCAAAGAAAACCAAACGAAATTAAACCAAAGCATAAAGCAAGTAAAGGTCGATTTCACAAGGAGACAAATTATCTTTCACAGCGGCCGCCGCCTATGGGGCAGCGGTCGCCGCCTACCACAAAACGTTTTTCTTCGACTTTTCTTCACTTCAACTCCAAGTAGTCTTTAGGGTACCTCGGCTCTTCCTTCTTCAATGCTCCAAACTCCATCTTTAGCACCTAAAACATGACTAAGAGTATGCTAAAACTCCATCTAAATACACAACATAATTGTGTATATCACAAATAATAAGGGAGAAAAACATTCGAGAAGAAATTCAAAAAACTCTTAAGAAAAAATATAGAAAAGAAGAAATCAATAATACGACCCTAAAAGAGTGCATCCAAGCGGTTAAAAGAGTGCTAGATGATTTTAGTATGAGCTCTAGTCTTGAAATGAACCAAGACAAGTCAAGAATTTTGTATGTTGGATTGGAGGAATATATGGAGGATCAGGTTTGCTCCTTCATGTGCTTGAGGAAAGGTGAGCTTCCGGTTAAGTATCTTGTAGTTCCTCTTTGTAGCTCAAGGGCGCAATGCAAGGACTACAATGATCTTATGTGCAAAATCAGGAATAAAGCTAATGCTTGGGCTGCCAGGCACCTTTCTTTCGCAAGAAGACTGAAAATTGTCAGAGTTGTATTCTTTGGACTGCTTCAGTACTGGTGCTAGATTTTTTTGATCCCAAAATCAGTTCTTAGAGAGATCAACATGATGCTCATGAGCTTCCTTTTGTGTGGGTAGGGTGATGGTTGCAAAGCGTTAATTGCTTGGAAGTGGGTCTGTAAACCTAATGGTGGGGGGGGGGGGGATTGGGGCTAAAAGATATTTCCGCTTGGAACAAGGCCAATGTTGTTGAACTATATATAATGCAATCAGTGATTCTGATTCAATCTCGCATAAGTGGGTGGAGGAAACTCATACAAGAGGTAAAACATCTGGATGGTGAGATGCAAAAACACCTCCAATGCCATGTGGAGAGCTATGGTTCAACTTAGAGATGAGCTCGTTGAGTTCATAAATGATGGTGTTGTCCCACTTGTCCTCAACTCTACGAATGGGAAAATGGATGGGCAAATTCTGTTTGATGGCATGGCGGAGAAAGGATAAGTTGAAGAGAAGGGGTCTTGTGCGTGATGACTTATGCTTGCTCTGTTGTACAAATCTACAAGAAAATAGATTCCATCTGTGGTTCGAGTGTAGGTACTCCGAGGATGTGCTGAAGGGTGTCCTTCAATGGGAAAAACTGGGAAGACGCATCAGGATTGTTAAAGATTGGATCAGCCAAACCGTGCCATTGAAGAGGAAGAGATCGCTTGCTTCTAGCCTTTAGAATCACCGCCACTGTGTGGTTATCTACCACATATGGAAGATTAGGAACTCGCTATTGTTTAATCACCAGAGCACTATTGTTGAGGAATGCATTGGAATGTGTGAGGCACATTAGGAATTGTCTTATGGCGAGGTGAAAAAGGAAAACAAGAGAAGCCTGTGTACATGGAGAAACTTGGAATTAAGCAAGCTATAAATAGCTAGCTTTGCTAGCAAGTTTTGTAACCTCTCTTTGGTTAATATATTTATCCTTTTATTTAAGAAAAAACAATATGACCCTAAATGAGTGCTTAGACATCATCCATACAGAAATCACCAAAGACCAAAATATTAAACAAACAAAGCCCATGAAGGATGAAGAAATTTGAAATGTTGTGCTAAAACTTGATTAGATAAATCAACCGGCTTGGATGGAATATCTTCAAATTTCTATAAAAAGATATTGGAAAATAACCCATAGTGTAGAGTGAGGCCTGGTTTTAGCCACCACATTTCCTTTATAATAGCAATAGTAACTCCCTCTAAAAACATCACCTTCAACTCCATTACTGACAACAGGTCTGAGTCAACATTCCTCTTATAGAACACTGTCCTTTTTCTATAAGCTAGGTGAACACCACAAGGATTCTTGTAGAAAGCCCCACCATACAGAACTCTCATTGTAATGTCCATCTAGAAAACAATACTCCAATAAAAAAAACCTTATAAAATACTATTTTATACTGTAAGCTCGCATGCACATTGTACAGATCATGGAAAAGTTATAAAAGCCACTATAAAATAATAAATGCAAAGCAAAACCATCTATGGCAACTCCACTATCACATTTAGACCACAAATAATAACTTACAAGAGAAATGTAGGTGAAAAAATGAGTTGGTGTTAAAACCTGACTTCTCCACAAGCAAAGACGAGCTATGGCAACTCAGCTTCACTAACAATGGCGACCCCCTTCACCAGCTATCACCAACACTCTCAAATCGAACTCACTGATGCTTAATTAGATGGAACGAGCACTGAATCGCAAGAAATCGCACCCAAATCGTATGCCCTCAATCGCCCCCAATTTCTCACGACGAACCCTAGGTTCGATTTCACTCGATTTAACCCAGTAAAATCGATTTGGGGTATCTTGGGTTTTAATTTGAGCTAAACCGGGCTCCTTAAGGGATAACCGGTCGGTCCGGGCGAAAGGGGTAGAAAGAGGCCGGTTTGGGCGTAATATTTGTGAACAGTTGAAGACAAAACGCTAAAAGCGTATGACTTAACGGATTTTTTGATGGAACAATGTTTTGGGTGGCTATTTGTTAACGATTTTCAATTTGTGGGTGGTTTAAAATAAAGTCGCCAATAAAGGGTGGTTATTAATAATATGGGGTATTTAACGGGTGGTTTTTTGTAACTTCCTCTATAGATAATGCTTATAAGATGTAAATAAATCACAAGAATTCAAGAAGTATACATGTAGTATAAACATCAAAGCCGTAAATAGATAATATATGCATGAGATATTTAAGACAAATGCAAACAATTATACTAAAAAGCAAAATGAAGGGGAGCATATTTATAAAGCCCGGTTCTTTTTTCATCATTTTATCCTCATCCACCCATTATAACTTTTACCACCTCCATCTTATCTCTTTTGTCTAGTCTTCCTCATCCATCCCCTGTCCATTTTCATGTCCATAGCCGATAATGACATTTTGTGTTGTATTAAGGCAAGTAATAATCGGTTTTTAATTAAGATTTTCATTTCTCTTGTCCCTATTGTGATTCTCTATACCACACTCATAATCATTTGGGTAAGAAATTTCTCATAATCCATTTGGTGAATTCAAATATTGTCGAACGAGGATTTGAGTGCAAATGCCAATAAGGTAAGCAAATCTTATATTCTGTTTGTATCTTATTAGATCTAAAAACATGCCTCCATTTTAGTTTAAAGTATTTTAATTTAAAAATTTGAAACTAGTTTATGATATACAAGACCCTAAATTAGGCAAGTATAGAACATACTCCTTAAAAATGATTTTATAAACTTTTTACATGAATATAAGTAAGAAGAGATAAGTTCATACATTTAAAGAGGTAGAAGTGATCAATTATAATTGTCAGCTTGAGTATAAACTAAACTATTAGAAGAGAGGGAGAGAGCAAGAAAGTAAAGCCTTACTACACTTGACTTAAAAAGTACTTTTTGTTTAAAAGTATACTTTTTTTGTTTTGAGATTTATGCAAATCAATTGTGGTTTGTGAATTTCGAGACAAAAAGGTATACTGTTTTTAGTAAAAAATAGTTTTTATAACCCATGCTCCATTAGCTCAGCCGGTAAAAAGCCTTGGGTAGTACCCATAGGTCGCCGGTTCGAGTCTCATGGGGTACAGGTACCGTGTATTTACCCCCGGGGGGTTTCGGGTAACCGGATAACGTGCGGTTGATGGGCTCCCTCCTCAGGTCTTCGGGTCCCTCTTCAGAGTGAGTGAGCCTACCGGCTCTTGGTCACCCAGTGGCCCCTCTGTAGAGAGTGGAGAGTAGAGCCCCCCCGCTACGGCCCAGCAAGCACGGCCGACGTGAGATTAGTCGGGTGCTAGTAGCCCCGGACACTCACGATAATTCAAAAAAAAAAAAAAATTATAACGCCTGGACTTTTTGCACACTGTATTTATCTTTTTGCACCACACTATTTAATGGCGATGCCATTCAATGACGCTTAAATATATAATCAATAAAATAATAATTAAAACTTTGGTGTGGCGACACTAGACACCATTAAAAACGCCATTAAATGGCGCCCTAGAACGCCATTATAAGGTGTCACACACTCCCAAAATGCAATATATTTTTAAGAGAACCCTAATACTTCAATAAGTTTAATCAACCCAATTGACAATGACTCACTTTAGCTTTTAAATGTGTTCCAAGTTCAAATCTTGTCAACTTCATTTGTACATATTTATTACCCCCTCTGTTTTCAGAAAACTTGACCATTTGGACACTTTATGTTGTTTCAAAAAACTTGTCCATATCATATATTTTTCCACTTTTTTCCAAATTTGTCTCTCATGATAAATTATGATGTAATGATATCACCTTTTTCCACGCTATTCATGCTTTTTAGTTAGGAATGATGTTGTTATTATTGTATAAGGATAGTTTAGATATACATGAATAATCCTTAATATGTGTGAAATGTTCAAAACAGTTTTTTAAAACGGGGGGAGTATCAATTTTGAAAAGAAGTGTTAGTTTTTAAAAAAATGTAACTTTTGAGATTTGGTCCTTCAATCTCAAGGATGTATAAGGAAGAGTACTTACCAATTGTGCTAATTGGGTTTTGTAAAATTTAATGTCCTATTAAAAATGTATACACAGAGAGGCTAAGACACCGTTGATGGGGACGCCAATAGGTGGCGTCTGTCGACGCTGTTTGGTGAGGTTTGTTGACGTTGTTTAATGGCGTCGAGTACCGCAACCATTTATAAAATTGGAATTTTTTCTTATTTTTATAATAAAACGCCAATAAGTGACATCACCTTTAATCGGCGTGGTGCAAAAAGTCATTGCCTTTTATAAAGAAAGTGTAGCAAGCCCTAAGAGAGTAAACACATTATATGTTGTATTTTCACCCTTTATTGGTGTAAATTTTACAATAGATAATGCATATAGACCAGGCAAGAGCCATTTGAATCAAGCATAAAAGTGAAGATTAAGAAGGTGAATGATTCCTAAGAACGGTTCTTATAAATCTTCTATCTCAAAGATATATGCTCGTAACTATAGTATTATTTGCTTTGGGGGAAAAAAATTAGGGTGAAGGGATGATGTTTCATACAAGGGAATATAAATATGCTTTATCACAAGGAGACTAATTGGAGATCGAACCTACAACCTGTTAGACCGATGCCATGTCATACTTCACTATACCAACCCGAGGTTAACCATACTGTAATTTGCACCATTTTTTCATAAACAAATCAAGAACAAGTCGAGCAATTTTTAACCAAAGTTACTTAAATTTTCTCCTCCCCGTCTCCGTTCCGCATCCAAGCCCGAACCTCCCTCTTCAACTATACAAGAAAAGCTTTACACGTTTTGAGCTGTAAAATGTATGTGGTGAAGTGGGTTAAATTTTTGGGAAATTTACATTTAACCACCCCTTATTTTACACTTTTTATATTTAACCACCCTTTATATTTTTTTCTACACTTAACCACCCCTTATTTGTAAGTAGTTGCATTTAACCACCCATTTGACAAAAATAGTATTCTCTAAAAATTTAATGACATATTTGCCCTTAGTTTTAAATTTTGTTTTATAAAAATAAAAGAATATTAAGTTCATATAGTATCTCCCAACTGGAAAAAATAGTTTCGGATCCTAAAAGTCCTCTAAAGTTGTATAATTGGTTCTCGAATTGTATCTCCCAACTAAAAAAATAGTTTTGAATCCTAACACTCCTCTAACATTGTATTGTTTTTTGTGTTGAGACCCGATCCGAAATCAATGGGTCAAAAAGAGACTCGACTCGGTCATTTAGTGGATAAAACTTGACACCCGATATATGATGGGTCTACCCGAAACATTGTTTTGTAAAAATAGTGTATCATTTGTAATTGAATAATCTAAATACTTTATTATTAAGATGGATATATAAATAGTATTTTTTATTTTATTATAATAATTTTAAAAAATCAATTTTATTAATAGTTAGGAATATCCAAATTCATACGAACCCAAAGTGAACCAACCCAAACATGTAATAGAGAGAATAATGTTTTTTTTATATAAACTATGGGTGGTTAAGTGCAACTAATTGTAAATAAGGGGTGGCTAAGTGGAGGAAAAAATATAAAGGGTGGTTAAACTATGGGTGGTTAATAGAGAGAATAATGTTTTTTTTATATAAACTATGGGTGGTTAAGTGCAACTAATTATAAATAAGGGGTGGCTAAGTGGAGGAAAAAATATAAAGGGTGGTTAAATACAACAATTTGTAAATAAGGGGTGGTTAAATGCAAAAAAAAAATATAAGGGGTGGTTAGATGCAACAAGTGTAAAATAAGGGGTGATTAAATGCAATTTCCCCTAAATTTTAAACTAGTAGATTTCCTTAATATAGGGTAACATTCTCTTAATTACATGTACAAGTCAAAAAATACTCTATTAATGGTGGTCATACGCTCATCTGAAGGAATGTGTTGTGTTGTGTTGTTTGTGTGGGCCTGCAAAGCATATCTTAAAAAAATAAAATAAAATTTAAAACTCCTATAAATTCCGCCATTGCCTACACTTCACTTGATCACTCGAATCCAAATCAACAAATTAACAAGCTAGATCATCCTCCTCCTCCTCCTCCTCCTCCTCCTCCTCCTCCTCCTCCTCCTCCTCATGGCTCCTCGTCGTCGGGGGCCTCGTCGACACCCTCCTCCTCCTCCTCCTCCACCACCGTCTCCGACTCAGGCGAGCGGTCCGCCGATGTTTACGGTCGAACCTCCGTCGGTTGATTCAATGAGGTCTTCTTCTCCGATGCATCTTAAATCCGTTCACAACAGCCCCAACTACGCCTCTTGGACGGTAAATCTCGATGACCCAGTTCGGTTTTTGTGGTTTGGGATTCTGGGTCGGTTTTCGTTTTTGTTGATCGATTTTGGTTTTTGATGGTTCGAATAGATGCATCATCCATCTGCACTAGAGATGTTTGAGAAAATGATGAATGCTTCCAAGGGGAAGCAAATTGTGGTGTTTCTTGATTATGATGGGACTCTTACGCCCATCGTTGATGATCCTAACCGAGCTTTTATATCTGATGAGGTAACTTTCTCCATCAATTAAGGCCTTAATGATTTGTTCTTTTTTCATTAAGTCATAAGCGTTCTTGATATCCTGCTGGCAACCCGGAGGCATAACATTTGCATATGTCGTCCACGGAGATAGATAACCCAAAGCCGCATGCAGGTCCTATCATTATAGCAAGCAATAAGTTATCTTCATGTTTGTCCAATTTCGACAGGGTAAAATCAGTGATAGTATACCTACTGTAGAGTCGCGGTGGGTGGACTGACATACTGATGAGTACGCGGAAGGAACCAATCCATATAGCCCTATGCACATGCAGATGGGTCGTCGATGACTGGTGGTCCCATCAAGTCCAGCCTAATGGAGTGGGTATCCCTTGCATTCCAAACCCATCTAGCTGAATCGTACTCCACGACGTACTCCTTCATCTTCTCTGGTCTATGGGCCTTCGCTGGCATGATAATGGCCCGAGGTATCGTCTGTATGCATGAGTACTGCCGGCAACACCGATCCGGCATGTACGACTCATCAGAACTCAGAAATGAAATCAGACCATGAAACCGGGATGTACTGAAAGCATGGGCCAAATCCAGCTGACCATAGGGCATCCAATCCACCTGATTCAGAATTTCAAAATAATGTCTCTGTTACAAAAGTAAAATACCGATCAAATCAAATAACAAAATAGCACACTCACAGAATCGGCAGACATAGCATCCAATTCTGCTCTGTAGTTGCGTCTCTTGTCCACTGCTCCACCATCTCCCCACCTCTCAGTAGCGATGCACATTTTACCCGCGGGGGGACCCGAACCTAACGGGGCGGGGATTCCCCGGTATATTGGGTATCGGGGTCGGGGACGGGGACGGATTTTAAATACCCGTTCGGGTTCGGGTCGGGGACGGGGAGAGCATTACCCGCCCCGAAATATCCCCGGTATATATTATTATATAACTTTTTATTATTAATTCAAAAAGTATGGATATTTAGTATTATTTATAAATGTGTCTACCAACTACGATCTACAAATGCATTACAAATTTACATTAATTGTTATATATTCATAAAAAAAATTATTACATATCTCGTAAAATTATATAAACGGGGCCCCGTTAAATGTACTGAACCCGACGGGTATTCCCCGCCCCTATCCCCGCTGGAGATTAAACGGGTATGGGGCGGGGACGGGTATGAAAATAGTAAACGGGTACGGGGATGGGGAATGTATTCCCCGACCCGCCCCGACCCCATGTGCATCCCTACCTCTCAGCCCATGGGGTCTCGCGTTGCCCTAACGGGTTCTGATCCGGGCGAAACGTAGGAAAGTACATGAAGATCCACGACTGTAATGGAAAAAACATCATAATTCAACAACACGTACATATTGAGATTTTTCTTTAAAGTGTTGCCAACAAGAAATATTGAACACCGACCAATTACCTGAAGTAGAGTGTAACAGAAAGACACCAACGACGCACCAGCACGAGAGGCCTCTCCAAGGGCTAAGTACAGATGAGCTAGTGCAGCTGACCCCCATGATGTCCTCTGCACAGAATCATGATCTCGTACCAAGTCCAAATATGTGATAGGAATCCGGTTCTGCGACTTGTCTGGGCAAATCGTGGATCCCAATAGATATAGCAGAAACCCAGTTGCTACAATCTCTGGGTCCTCTATATGGTCATCATCCATACAAAGCTGCCGAAGATGACGGTGGCTGACCCCACCCTTGTCGTATCGTGGGGCGTGCATCCAATCATCAGGTATCCAAAAAAAGTCCGTAAATCGTCTCATCGAAGGACGATCATCTGGACGTGAGATGGCAGCATCACCGTCAATCGGGAGGCCAAGGATGAGCGCCACATCATGCAGCGTGACGGTCATCTCTCCCCACGGCATATGAAAGGAGTTTGTCTCCGGCTGCCACCTCTCAATAAAAGACGAAATGAGGGTGTTGTGTACCTTCTTGTGCATCAGGGTCTGTAAATGAGCAAGCCCACTACCATACACCAAGTTGATCCAATCACCCTCCCCCGTTGGTAGCCACTCGCTCACCTGAGTGTGCCGGTACTGAAACTTCAAAGGGGCCTCACGCTCCTGTAAAACATGAAAGCAAAAGTTAAACAATGATTATGAGATAGATTAAATATAATAAAAGAATATATATCTCAGATACAAAATAATGAACTTACAACGCCGGCATAGATCCTGTGGGCTACATGCGCCTCGAATCCCATAAGCAACTCTGGGATCTCCGCCCCCCCCCCCGGAACTGGGTGGGTGAGCAATGGATAGATCGGGCCTCAAACAGATGGTACCGATCTCTGTCGTCCAGTACCTCTAGTCGATGCTGCTGTAGGCTGCGTGCCACCACCCATAGACTCCTGGGTAGGCCGATGAGATCGATCTCGATCAACTCGCACTGGCTGGACAGGAGGCGTAGGAGCCGCCTGTGAACTGCTCCCCACCTCTATCTGTGGCTGTGATGTTGTAGTGGTCGGCCGACGCTTCCTCCGCTCGTAACGTATAACCGTGGAAGTGGCAGGAATTACCTCCTCCGCCGGAGCCGGAGCCGGCTGACTGGCCTGTCCCCTAAGCTCGGCACGACGGTTCCTACGAGCGCTTCTATCCGACATCTGTAAAACCAAAATCAAACAAGCTCATGAATCTGCAGAGTCTGGAACTGTAATATAAGACATAGGCTGTTATGGCCAAAAATGAATCGGGCCGTTATTGCAAAGCACGGCTAAGGCCGTTATGGCAAAACACGGCTAAGGCCGTTATGGCGAAGTTCGAACACGGCCGTTATGGCCATGTCTGCCTCGTACCGTTACGGCCATGAACTGATTTTGCCGTTATGGCGAATCACGCCATGACCGTTACGGTGGCCGACGAACACGGCCATAACGGCTCCGGGTCGTCTTCAAGCTCGCGACGGCGAACTGTCCATTTCGCTCGTCCGACTTTTTTCATCGATTTCGTTGCAAATTCAACCTAAAAACCTCGAATCTACGGAAATAATACTATTACTCAATGCTTTTGACAAGATTTGAGTACTTATAGGGTTTAATTTCGATTTCAATCATAAACCCTAAAACCTAAATTCCAAAACGAAATCCTATTTCTACGCTAGTTCTAGCAAATCAAAAGTATTATATGACAAGATAACTAACCTTATTTGTAGATTTCGACTTGATTTCGTTGTTGATGGAGATCCGAATGTAGGCGGACAGGTTATGGAGGTGAGGCGACTTGATTTCGTTGTTTGAGAGTTTGAGAGTGGAGTGAAGAGGAGGTGAGGCGTGGGAGAATGGCAAGGCCTATTGTGTAATTTTTGTGGGTTTTTTTTATATATGAAATGTGCTATTGTGAAATTTTGGGGGTGTGCTATTGTGAAATGGCCTAGAAATATTCTCTCTAGTATCACCTCTGTGGTTTTTTTTTATCATTGTTTCAGGGAATCAAATGCTGTGCTGAATTCCTAGCAAGAAGATATATCAATCTTCAAAGTCTTAATGCAGCTCTACCACTTCATCCTTCGTCCTTATCGCTTTCACATTTATCTGTAACACAGTCAAGGTGTTTGTTGAGTCAACCACCCTTGCTGTTTGATTTTTTTTAAGATGATCTAAGTTATCGTTGTAACTAAAAGGTAGCCTATTAGCTCCACAATCAAAAAAAAAGAAAAAGAAAAACTATGCGCAGACAGTGAAAGGCAAACTCGTGGAACTCATCCTCTACGTAAGAATTCTCCCCCAAATTCCACTTTCTCAATCTCTAAAATTTCTGCTATGATCTGCGAGGTGTTAAGATCACTTCTGTGATCTCACCGGAATCTGATTTCGACACTTTTCCGTTCAGCAAGGGAGCGAGGCCGTTGGATCATCCCATAGAGAAGCTTCTGATTTCGCGCATCCAAATTGCAGCGGACTGAAGATGGCGGTAAAATTCTGGCAGATCTCTTCATCTCTTTGCATTTCAGCCATTTCCGGAGGCGTGCTTGAGCATAAATCTTCGAATTCCTTGGATCCTTGCTGTTTTGCAGGATTCGTCAGGGACGACGCTGATGGATCTGATAACGGCGGACCCGACCAAAGTTCCGCCGGCGTCCAAGTCGTCTTCCACGACGGCGGCGACACCGGCGCCCTCTTCTTTCTCGACCGTGACGTCCTCCAACTCCTCGTCCATGCTACCTTCTTCGGTGTTGGGGAAACCGACTACGGACAGGAAGAAGAGAGGGACGCTAATGCAGATTCAGAGCGATACGATCTCCGCAGCTAAAGCTGTTCGTGCCAATATTATGCCCCAAAAACAGAAGAAAAAAGTAAAAACCCTCTCCCTCTTTGAGCTAAGTTTTTGAGTTCGTGTGATCTGAATTCTGAAACCTAAGTTTCGCATTTGGCATGTTAATTTTATGAGTAGACAGTTTAAGTTTTGGAAAGATAAATGACGTGTAGTCCAATCTGGTTGTAGAGTGACATTTGGTTCATTCAAACGTGGCTAGATGCTGCATTTGTTATTAGGGATGGCTCTTAAGGAGCAATCTGCTTGAGGATATTCTGTTGCTTGAGAAGTTCCAAGAAGCAATGAGATGACATTTGTTTGTTATAACTAGTATTATTTCATGTAATCTGACTAAATGACATCGATTATACATTATTGGCTTATAGACCAGGGTATGAAATAGCTTTGATTGTGATGTAATTACGAGGTTTGGCACAGCTTAGTCTTTCTGTTTCGTGGTTGTATATCGACTTGGGCATGTTTTTCCCTCGTATGATACATGAATATCTTCTGGATTTGTCAGTGCTATTGGAATTTAGAAAAAAAGTTAGGAGTGCGGAAGTGGATGAAGAGGAGTGAAATTGGAAAGTTTAATTTAAAGAGCATTGATAATACAAATCGGAAAAAGGAGGCTAGCTGATTTCTTGAAGTGTGCTCAGCATTGCACTAGCCGCAGACTTGAGAGCATAGAGACTGACTGCAGTCTGAAATCATTTAGGTTTCCAGTGGAAGAATTTTTTACTTGGAGGCATTTCTACTTTTATTGTAATCTGTTCGGTCAACCTTGACTCACTATAGCTAAAAGGGATTTGCTTAGCAAAGTTTTGAAGCTTACCTATAGAACCTTTGATATCATACCTGATACTATGCAACCTTTTTTCAAGTTTAACATTCTGCCTATCTAAATACGAGTTACCCTTTTCTCAATATGTCATGATTAATTATTGCTTTTAGATGGAGTGGTGTCAAAGGATGATATATGTGCTTTATTGTTGATCTGAACACTTGTTCCATTTGCATGTGACAGCCAGTATCGTATGCTCAGCTTGCAAGGAGTATCCATGAATTGGCAGCTACATCTGATCAAGTTTGTATCTTGTCACTTCATAATTGCCTCTAACTTCAGTGTCGTGGGATCAGTTTCCTGCATCTCTGGCACGTATCTAAATTGAGTTGTAAACTTATTATCGCAGAAAAGTTCACAGAGGCAGTTGGTAAATCATGTATTTCCGAAGCTTGCAGTGTACAACTCTGTTGATCCTTCACTGGCGCCTTCTCTTCTCATGGTACACCTTTCATAATTTTGGATGAAATTCCATGGGATTGTTGCAGTAAACTATTGAATATCTCCCTACTCCTTCATGGCTAAACATATGAGGACTATAGTGGTTTCATACATGTACAAATATTAGAACATTTTCTTTTTCAAAGTAGAGCTAGTTTATTTTTTCTTCTCTCATTTTTAGAGCAAAGTAGAGCTACTTAGCTTGCTTAATTATGTTTTTTTTATAATAGGGATTCTGTTATAGTCATAAATCTTGACCATGAGTTTTGAATATGGGATCTCTCGTTCATCCAATCTCCAATTTATTGCCATTCGTCGTGATTTTGTTTCATCTTAGCCCATCTTCAGTGCCCTTAATGTTCTTTTAGTTTTATCTAAAGCATAAATGTGCCTTGATGCAATAGAAAACTAGCCTAATTATATTAAATTAATTGATTGTGGAGATGATTGTTTTTTTGCTTATAAATGCTCAACCTGTTTGTGAACAGCACTTGTTGACAGGGATGTTTTGCTGACTTTTCCGAGTGAAAAGGCACTAGACTAGGGGTGGTGACTTTTGGCGATTTACTATGTTCCTTGGCAGTTGCTTCTTCAATGTACATAATAGTTCGAAGATAGAACTCATATGTCTTTCTTAATATTATAAGATATAAGTTGAAGAAATCATCAGATTTAAAGTATGCCTTTTACTGCCTAGATTCCTTTTTGTCTTTGGGGGCCTCACTCCTATCTATGTTTCTGTATGAACTCCATGATATGTAAGTGATACATTGTTAAAATAGCATAGAGGAATAATTCATTAACACACCTTACACTAGAAGTTCTCATGCAGCATTACGAAGTAATCTGTGTGAATTTTGAAAGTTTCATGGTGATGTTTTGTTCTGGCCCCAGGCCACCAAGTTTTAATTATTCGCAGTGACATATATTCTTTATAGGATTCAGAAGAGGATAGGAAGCATACTGTAAACATCCTAAGTTCTTTCATTAGGTATCCGCATAGTGTTAATCCTGATAGGACCATTTAAATCAAGTGACATTTCTTCAGTTTCTGGATCAGCTATATGCATTACAGGGAACATAATGAAAAGGGGATCTTAACATCATTTATGAATCTGCTTCACATTTAAACTACTCTTTATAAGCTTATGAACCTATCTGGTACTTAAACCAGCATAAGATATTGAGATATCATTATTTATTCTTATTGTGGCAGCTCAATCAACAATGTGAAGACAGAACTGTCCTGCGATATGTCTATTACTACTTGGCTAGAATCTTGTCAGATACTGGTTCCCAGGGTTTGAGTAGTGGTGGGGGCATTCCTACTCCAAATTGGGATGCATTAGCTGATATTGATGCCATTGGTGGTGTCACCCGTGCTGATGTTGTTCCTCGGATAGTCAACCAGCTTACTACCGAATCGTTGAATGAAGAGGTTGAATGTAAGTTGCATCTTGCTTGCTAATTTGCTCTATTTCTTTGAACCCTTTCTCACATTATAATCTCTAGAATTTTTTATTTAATATGCGTTCTTCTATTCATTATAAGGCTCAATTGTTGAGTAAGAAAGAATGTGAGTTTTTTGGAGAGTTTTTCATTACCCTTCAAAATCTAGAGGCATACGTTTCCTACTAAAAAAATAAAACAAACATCAGCTTATATTTTTTTGATTGCTGGAGCTCCCAAGTAACCCTCTTTCAGCTGCTACATATGTGTTCTATGTTTGTTTTTAATTTTTACAATTGAAAGGTATGAAAAAGAGCTCACTGTACAGTAAATGTTGCTGACTTGAGATATAAATCATCAAGCTTGGGCAAACAAAGCCGCCTGCTCCATGGAAAGGAAGCACTAGTCATACCAAGCTTTTTTTGTGGTCATGTGAAATCCTGGAACCCCTCCTACTTCCGATAAATTCTAATTAGAGGTCTTTGGAAGTCCAAATTCAAGAACTAGGTGATTATCTTTTGTAGTGGCTACTGAGGTTGCTCATTTCAATTGATAGAGAATGCTCCATCCAGCTAAAATGATAAGAAGACAGATCTGGAGGATGATGAATCTTGTAACCATTAGTGATCAGGAACTAAATCCAAGCACCATTCGACTCGGGAGGAAAATATTAACCACTCAAGTCTGAATTCGTCCCTGCAAAAACACCTATTTCTTTCTTTAGCTGGTGCTTTACTTTTATCCCATCTTAAGACATGTTCTACACTGGAACTAGCAAATTGTGAAATTCTTCACTATTTCTCCTTTTTTAGAATTTGTTGGTCTGTTGAAAATGTAAAGATAAGAATGATGGCATTTTTTCATACTGCAGTTCATGCTAGAAGAATTCAAGCATTGAAGGCTTTGACATATTCTCCTACAAGCAACCCTGAGATTTTAGCCAAGCTCTATGAAATTGTCTTCGGGATTCTTGATAAGGTTTGTGTGTTTTTTTTTTAATTCGCCTTCCATTGACCGTTATTTGGTTTAGTCTGATATACCTGACAATCTGTTTCTGTTAATTAATATACAAAACCAATGAACTTGTTTATCTACTGCCACATATTGTCACAAACTGTATTCTAATATGATCTTGAAAGTGCTTCTAGCTTGTTTGTGCATCAGTCTTTAGTAGTAGTACCCTAAAAGAATGTACAATTACTTTTGGTAGTTTGTCTAACCTTCAAGATCACTGAAGCACCAATATCAGCTTTGATTGCAGTGTTAATTTTAACTCTGTTCCAAAATTTGTTGAGATAAATCAATGAATATGGCAGATCATCTCTAGACATATATGTATACATATTCTCTCTTTTTTTTGTATATAATAGAAAATCACCTTGGAAATTATTCGATGAAATGTTATCTTTTGACTTCTTATGCATGAAAACTGGAAAGATCATTCTGTGTTTGTTTGTGTCATGAAACATGTGAGACAATGGAAATGCTCTCAAACCCAATTTCCACAAGTGGTATTTTTGCAGAGACAATTGTTAGAATATTTCCAATTGAAAGTGTCAGGCCTCTTATTGTAATTTTAGCTGAGACAGTTAACTTGGGCCTCAATTCTAACTGGTAGTGCTCCATAAGCTGCCAAATATCTCTGTTTACCACGTCAAAGGATAATGCTGGGGACCTAAGTCTATTTTTTCCACTAACATATTTGTTGTGTTTTGTTTTTCCTATTCTCTTGGTGATTGTGGAGGAGGAGCTAAATAATGTTTTTCTCCTGACAATTTCCAGTCTCTGAAATCTGAGTAAAAACTTCATTTTCCCACGTTTTAATTGGAACTTAACATGGTTTCATATATACACAGTCACACCATGGCACCAGCATGCATGTAATTGTGATTTAATCCCTATAATTTCTTATTTAGCATAACATATTACCTATATCATAAGATAATTTTCCTGCGGTTTCTTACATGTGGCTTTTGATTTCAGGTGGCTGATGGTCCCAAAAAACCAAAAAAGGGAATTTTAGGAATTAAAGGCGGTGATAAAGAGGTACACTTGTCAACTTAGCTTCATCATCTGTAACCTGTCTGCATTTATGGTGTTTCTGAATGAGGGTCTTGATTGAATAATTTCTCTGTGCTGCAAGCTACAATTAGAAAGGTGTTTTAGATCTTTGCATGTAATCAGATACCTCTTGCTAAAATTGAAAGGGTCCTTGAAGGTATGTAAGTAGAGGGCTGGTGAATTTAAAAGCATAATCATGTGCAAGAGTGTCTCTTCTATTAGAGAAACCTGACTACTATGGATCTTTTTTTTAGATCTGGCAGGTTCCGTTTTATCTTTTCTCCCTTCTTCCTGTTTTCTGATTTTCCTTTAAATAAAGGGTTAAAAGCAGCCTCAATTGGGGTGGCCTAGTGGTAGGAGGCATTTGTTCCTTGCCTCCACCCCTTAACTTAGTGGAATACCCAATCTCAAGTCACCAGATTTCTTTCCATTTGGTTGAGCAGTTGAAAACAATGATCATATGGATTGAATTGGAATTGGGATTGAGACCTTATTTTTATTGAATAAAATAGGTCAGAGAAATGTGGGCTCGTTCCTTTTTAAGATGCATGGAAGTGTCTCCCTCGTTTCCATGCCTTAACTTATATCCGGTTATGAATCCCTCCAAAGGTCATGGCATCTGCCTTTACTCCTTCCAAAGCACCGGGAGCTTCCCTATCTAGGACAGGGAATTGGCTTGGCTTTCTTTTTCTTCCCCTCTTTAATTGTCTCCATATCTAGCTATGAGCATCCAAACCTAACAGCCTTGACCCAGTCCAGTACATGAAAATGGACCCTCTACATTGGTGCATCTTCCCTTCGTTTTATTGATCAGTAAATTAACAAAGCATGGCTGGCTCAAACTTTGTGGCTCAATCCAAACATAAAGTTCAAGAGCACAATTCTTCACCCAATTAGGTCAATATAATGTTAATGTATCAGCCAAAGCAAAACCTCTTAAATAGAAGAGACTTGTTGATCCTAGTTCTTCAGGCCTGAAATTTATTTGTCTATCTTCTTTTCTTTTTTCGGTATTTGCTATGGTCGTCTGCTAATTTTGAGAATATCTACTTCATTGTTGGGCTCCTAATTTCTTCAAGTTTCTAGTACAATATAACATATTTATTGGCCTTTAAACATCACTTTTTTGACTTATCTACTACACGTTTATAGCCAAGCTCTAACTTCTTTCCATGTTGATCCTTATCTGAACTTTATCTATATTGATCTAATGATTCTTGTACTGGGAAGGCCAGAGGTTTGCATGTTTAGCTTGAATCTTTCTCGTATTTTTGGCTGTGATTTGGGCATTAATCGGAATATTATTGGATTCAGTTTGTTATACGGAGTAATTTGCAATATGCTGCTCTGAGTGCATTGAGAAGGCTGCCTCTTGATCCAGGGAATCCAACATTTCTTCATCGTACTGTGCAGGGGTAATACAACTCTAGCTAGTTGTCAATTTATTCAATTTCTTATAGATTTCTAACATTGTATAAGTTATATTGGGTCATAATTTGCTTTAGTTGTCTTTATGGTGCTAACTGCTTAAATTCTTCCACTGCAGGATTTCATTTGCTGACCCTGTAGCTGTCAGACATTCTCTGGAGATAATATCTGAACTTGCAGCTATGGATCCCTATGCAGTTGCAATGGCATTAGGTAGTGCAATATTACATGATTATGCTTCACTTCTTGTTGACTGAACTTTCTTATTTAAATATGGTTGCTATAGAGTGCCTTATTGCTAATAATGTTCTCGAATGGAGCTTAAGCTTAGTGTTATTAGGCACCATGCGTGATCTTTAAAATGTACTTTTGATTGAGGACAAGTTTTCCAAATTGATATTTGAGATCCTTAAAATAGAAGCATAAAACTTTGACAAAATGAAAATAGATGTTAGAACCCTAACATTGAAAGGGAAAGGGATAGAAATCTGAGTAGCAAACATTTCGCTAATTAGCCAAATTTTGAGGAATCCTCATTTGTAAATCATTTTATTCTTCAAGTCTACTTAATTGCAATCTGATGTCCTCCTTTTATAATGGAGAAAACAAAGATAACTAACTTTCAACCAAAGAAAAAAACAAGATAACTAACTCCTAAAAATAAATAGAAATAAATGAGGTAATGTAAAGCATAATGGAGAAAGTGGGAAATTAAGCAAACTGACTAGAAAATTAACAATCTTATAATTAAAACTAATAATCTGGAATTGTATCAATAGATGTTAATAGAATTTTGTGTGACAAGTAGGAAAATTTCCACCAGACTCACGTTGCTTGCAGTCTCTTATTTTACTTTAGTTAAACCCTATTTTACCATAGATGGTTTAAAAAGTAAAGGTGATCCTTTTTTCCAAATGGCGATCCTCTCTTATGTTACTATAGTTAAACCCTATTTTACCATGGATCATTTAAAATTACAACAGAATTATACCACCAGACTCATGTGGCTTGCAGTCTCTTATGTTACTTTAGTTAAGCCCTATTTTACTATAGGTGGTTTGAAAAGTAAAGGCAATACTTTCTTCCAAATGGTGATTGCTGTATAATTTCTATTTTAATTTTTCTCTTACATAGTCTTTTATTTATTTATTATTTTGCAGGAAAGCAGGCAGATCCTGGAGGTATGTTCAATTTAGCTTTGTGGCTTCTATTGCAGTAGTTGTAGGTCATATAGTTGTTTATATTGATGCTAACTTGGGGGAATGGTTTCAAAAAGATGTTCTTGGATAGTGTAGATCATGCCAAACTGTTATGTAGTATTTTCTGTGCACGCATTAATGTAGAGCTGATATGTACTTATTAATGCTAGCTAATGAGTATGTTTTTCCACAAAGTTCATGCTCAAGCTACTCATTGTTTTTTTTTTTTTCCTGATCTTCTTTGGCATGCTTCCTTTTACATTTACATTTGTGCTTTTTGTTTGTTAAGTAAATTTAATGCTTAAATGCATTCACCTCTTGGCATGTCTTAGTCTGAATCGGCATGAAATTATCTTGGAGAAAAGAGATGACACAGTGGTGGAGGGGGGAGGTTGGGAGTTTATAGGCAGAACATGTGGTTGGTATGGAGGTGTTCAAGCTAGATGCGTGATAGTGTTTAAATTTATGCAGAAGAAGGAAGGTCTTATGTGTTAGTATATTGCTGGATTCTCTTAAAGGGAATTTAATGTTCTTTTATTATCTGGTATGTACTTCCTTTTTGTATGTGTTGCAACTTGTTTTGATTGCTTTCAATGCTTTTTGGACCAGGGGCTTTGCATGATGTCCTTCATTTGCATGATGTTCTTGCTAGAGTTTCTCTTGCACGATTGTGTCACATGATATCTGGAGCGCGGGCACTAGATGGTTAGTAACCAATATTTTTGTGGTGATTTTAATTAATATGTGATGGAAGAAGGGACATGGATTGATTGTAATCTTACTTGCTCAGAGAGGCCCGATATTAAAACTCAGTTCAACTCTTTGCTGTATCAACTTCTCCTGGATCCCAGTGAAAGGGTATGCTTTGAAGCTATTCTCTGTGTGTTGGGGAAATCTGACCACTCCGAGAGGTATTCGTTTAACCTACAGTTTTGTTAGCCTTCTTCACTTCCCTTTATTAATATGGTCAGGGTGGAACATCCTTTGCTCAAAACAGAGCCGCTGAAGCAAAATTTTGCTATTTATATGTATTCTGTAGGACGGAAGAACGTGCTGCTGGGTGGTACCGCTTAACTCGAGAAATGTTGAAATTGCCAGAGGCCCCCTCTCTATCATCAAAAGATGCCAACATTAATGCAAAAGATCTGCCTCCGAAGTCCAGTAAAGACAAATCCAAAAAGATCAAGAGACCTCAGCCTCTTATTAAGCTTGTAATGAGAAGGTTGCGTACCTGTTGTAATTATCCTTTTGTTGTTTGTTCTCGAGTTGATTTGGGTCCTGCATATGATTGTTCTACGTGCAATGGTATGCAATAATTTAAAATAGCTAGGAAAACTCAAAAATATAAGACAGATCTTTTCGTGCCTCAGGCTGGAGAGTGCTTTCCGAAGTTTTTCAAGACCTACTCTCCATGCGGCTGCTAGAGTTGTCCAAGAGATGGGGAAAAGTCGAGCTGCAGCTTTTGCTGTGGGTTTAGAGGATATTGATGAGGGTGAACAGATTAATACATTTGCTGATGATTTACAGGATCTAGATGAAAATACAAATCCTACTAATCCTGCAGGTAGTTTATTTATTTTGCAGTAGTTTTTAGAATTCTTCTTCAATTTCTGTCGTA